>JAFMOC010000184.1:85000-267500 GCA_019802505.1 Corydoras sp. C115 | reverse complement strand
GGGAACCAACCAAAAGCCGCTGTCCAACTTACTGTGTGACTGTTAAATTACAGATTTAATAAAATATTAATTGGGCTTTTTTCATAAAATTCTAAATATGTATGTACCTGCAGGAAGTTGCTTCTCCTGAGCTCTGTCTTGGTGATCCTGCCGGTCCACGATCGGTTCACTGTGTAAAATATCCGCTGGATCACCTACACACACACACACACACACACACACACGCAAGTAAGAATAGTAAAAAAAAATATTAAACTCCAGCTCTGAGTGCAAAAGTAAATCACTCACTTAAGGACAAGGTTGAAACCAAATGAAACATCTGAATTTAATGATTAAGAGGCATAAAAAGCCATAAAGTTAGTAAAATGTTTCCATGAAATATGTTGTGGACATGAATCAGAACAGCGCTGATGATAAGACTAAATATTTATTTTCCTATAACGTCTAAGTCTATGAATTCCAACCATTCAGAATATAACGGTAGACCAATCTCCTGTAAATAGCAGGTGATTTTTAAATTTATAATAATAAATTAATAATAAAGACCATGTTTCGAGCTGTGTGAACATTTTCACTCAGTAAGTTCAGCGCTACAATTATAACAACTAACATTTCTGAGCAGCAAATGTTTCCCGCTAGTGATGTGCTCCAGGAAGCCATGGAAAAGGAAGAGCCTTAATATGGGCACGCATGTGCTCGAGGGACAGCCTCTGTGTTTCCGTGACGTCCTACTTCACTAATATTAACCCCACGCTTACTGACCCACAGACAAGCAGCTGTCCACAGACAGACAGACGGACCGAAAGACAGACAGGCCGCTGGTCCATTCTGACTTTCACCAACTCATCTTAAATAGAATGGGTTTGAAAATAATCCCCTTCTTTCCACTGCGCTAATGTAATCGAATGAGAATAATAACACTGCACTGTAATCTGTCATGGTGAAAGTGCACAACGCCGGACCCATGGGTCAGACGGCTCAAAAAAAGATGTGATTCATTTATTTATAGAGCACATTCAATATCCTGTACACACCATCCAATAAAACAATACTTAAACATACAACAAAGAGTTTCAGGCAAGAGTGTAAAAAACGAACAGCCAAGGAAACGGTCAAGCAGCAGAATGAGAACTTAAAATGTTTCTAATGTACAAAAAAGAGTTGTGAATGGGTGGAGCTAAACAAGAAAAATCTCTGAGCAAAGCAAATAGAGTTAAATAAGTTTAATAAGAGACAGGACAAATTCATTTAAGCCCCCAAAACAAATAAACAACCAAACTGTGGAAAATCACACTGTTCTGAATTTTTTATATAAATATTTAAATATGCACAAACTTCCAATTGTTTTTTAAATGAGTCGCACTAAAAAGGTGGTGGTGGATAATTCTCAGCACTGCAATAAAACAGTTTGGTGTGTGGTGTTGGTGGTGTGTTAGTATTTGATCAGATGCAGCTGTGCTGCTGGAGGTTTTTAAACCCGAGGTTTTTAAACCAAAAATATCTAACAACCATCATCCTGTCTGCATCACTGATGGAGGATTAGAGGATGAAGAACACACACTGTGCAGCAACTGATGACCCACTGTCTCTGATGCTACACCCACAGGGTGGCGCAGTAAGGTGGAGGTGTATAACAGAGAGTACAGTGAGTGGATACAGGGTTTAAAAAGCTGCTTTGTGTGTGTTGTTAAAAACTCTTAAATAAGCATCTGTGTGAGCTGAGAACCGTGGTGGATAAATGCATAATGGCTGTCTTGGTGTAAATAAAAGATTTACACTCCTGAACTACGGTTAATCCATTACGAACCGTGGTGATGTAGCGGGAATGGAATTCAGGTGCATCTTTTAAAAACGTCAGTCCTGGATGAGTGTCCACCACATCCTGAAACCCAGAGCAACACAATCAGAGAGAGAAGACGAGGAACGTGATAATGACATATATACGACATCGAGCGCGAGCAGCGAGCTGACCTGTAAGAGAGGGATGAAATCTTCCTGTTCCAGATATGTGCAGCCCGGCTTGGCCAGCAAGTAAACAAACTTAGACGTATCGTCATAGCAGCTGTGTAACAACCTGTAAAAAAAAATAAAACGGTGGAATTAAGGTTTATTTGGTGGAGTGCGGGTTTCGGGGGGGCGGTTAGTTTTCAGAATCAGGTTTCGAGTGTCAGGGCTGCGTTTTACAGGCGCTCAGGAGAAGTGCATATTAAAATAGTACAAGACATCAGGGAATTGCTTCAGCTGTTTGAAATTAGACGCAGATTTAAACATCTGGTGGACATCTAGACACCCAAACATAAATAAATGTTTAAAAAAAATGTTTTATATATATGTATATATAGGTGGCATGGTGGCTTAGTGGTTGGCATGTTCTCCTCTCAGCGCGGTTCGAATCCCCATCTGGGTGGAGTTTCCATATTCCCCCCCGTGTCCACGTGGGTTTCCTCTGGGTTCTCCGGTTTCCTCCCGCAGTCCAAAAGCATGGATCAAGTCAGTTGAATTCTCCAAATTGCCCCATATAGAGTGTGTCTGTGTGTGTGAGTGTGTGTCCAGCGATAGATTGGCATCCTGTCCTGGGTGTATCTGCCCAGCGCCCATGACGTTCTCCCCTGGATGGGCATGGGGAACCCCCCCGCGACCCTAATAGAGGATAAAGTGGAAGATAATGAATTAATGAATATATATATATATATATATATACAATAAAGTACTTAACCTGTAAGAAGTGAATGAATTTTTATTATAGAGTTAAAGTCAGATGTAGGACGTTTATTTCAGGGCCGTGACACATGAAAGTGAAACGTTGATACTTCTGATAATTCTGTCATTATTTCTGATTAAGATCCTGATTTATTCGTTCACAGAGGGTAACCTTTAAGCAACCTTGAGCATCCTTGAGGTTGCAGGTTGGTTGAAGGTGAAGGTTATGAACTGTAATACTTACTTCCTCCATGTGGCGATGAATGAATGGACAGAGACGAAGCCCGTCCTCTCCCCTCCGGCGCAGTTAAACATAGGGGCTTTCCAGTACAGCGGGCACCCACATGCCTGATCAAAAATAAAAATGCCCCGGGTTATTATTGAACTACAGTAGAGTCCAACAGTCTGAGTGCACGTCTAAAAACACCCATACAAAAATAATACTTTTATTTTATCACTGCTAAATCCATTTTTTTAAAGGAATGCTTATTATAACAAAATAAAAAAAAAACACATTTACACTTAACAACTGTTTAATTTGATGCACTTATTTATTTCAGGATTTGTTTTTTATTATATTATTATCTTATTATATCAGTTCCATACACACAAACATATATATATATAAACACAGAGCAGTGGCCAGAACTAAATCAGCAGCATCTTAAAATCTTATGTTGATCATCAAAATAAATTAACAAATCCGTAAATAATTTCAGGACTGATTCTTTTAAAAAATATATTTTCAGAATGTCTTGGGAGAGGGCGGCACTGTGGCTTAGTGGTTTGGCATGTTCTCCTCTCAGCGCTAGGGATTCCCGGTTCGAATCCCCATCTGGGTGGAGTTTCCATGTTCTCCCCGTGTCTGCGTGGGTTTCCTCCGGGTTCTCCGGTTTCCTCCCACAGTCCAAAAACATGGATCAGGGCTATTGGGTTCTCCAAATTGCCCCATATAGAGTGTGTTTGTGTGCGTGTCTGTGTGGGTGAGTGTGTGCCTAGTGATAGATTGGCGCCCTGTCCTGGGTGTATCTGCCCAACGCCCGAAACGTTCTCTCCTGGATGGGCATGGGGAACCCGCCCGCGACCCTAATAGAGGATAAAGCGGAAGATAAAGAATGAATGTCTTGAGAGATGGCCTTAATGTGTTCCCCACTGATGGAAAATTACTCTATTAGTCTCTATTGGATTTGGACCTAGACCTGAGTTTGTTTATGAGAATAAATGCATGAGTGTTGAGTTTCTGTTCTGTAGCTTTTGAACCGGGAACCTTTTTTCTTACCTTGGCAATTTTACCCATTTCATAGATGTCAGCCTTCTCCTCCTGTATGTCGGCAAAGACTGCCTCGATTTTGGCAATGGCCTCGTCGCAGTTGATGGTGAGGCTGGGAAGGCCAGTGGGGAAATAAAAGCGTGGAATGTTAATGGCGGGGGGAGGAGGTGGGAGTGGTGGTGGAGTTGGAGATCGAGGGATGGGAGGTGGAGGAGAGACAGGTTTCTTTTCTGGCTGGATCTAAAACAGAAACAAAGAGAAGAAGAACTAAAGTTTATTCTGTAGTCACTTTTAATCAGAGTTCACTGACTCTTAAACCCTTAAACCCTGTTTGAACCCTGTGGAGGCTATTAGATTACTATTGTACAAGAACATGCTTGATTCTGTACTTATGTACTATTATTTAATTATATCATTCTGTTTCTGCCAAAATTATGGCACGCGTATTTGATGTGCGATTTGATGTGAAAAAACTGATCTGTTGGGCACCGAATCAGTTCACATGTTTCTGTGATTTTGATGTGTATTAATCTAGACAGATCCATACAAGATCTAACTCTTAATCCCTTCCAACACGTTTGGGATGAACTTGAACACAGATTTCAAGTCAGAACAGTGACGCTTTAGGACGAATGATACCTAAAAAAAAAAAAAGAGTCCCACTTCCATACACTGGAAACTTGTTTTATCTGTAAAGAGGAACCAATATTAAAATGTAATGTCATAAATTCTCCTGTAGTGTCTCATGTCCATTATCCATAAAGTGTATGAATGTTAACTGCATGACTGTATCGATAAAAAAGTATTTTTAATATTTTCTGGCATTTTCATAATTTATCTAGTTCTCTAGACGCAAGATATGTGGAACTGAATGCGTCAGTTTGCGACCGTCTTCACCGGGTCACAGTCATTTTGTGTTTTTTGGTTTATTAGGATTATAATAAAGCATAATTATGTTTAATATTACTAATTCTTTTTAATGCTGCAAACATTATTTACTGTCTTAAAAGCAGATTATTATTAAAAAAAAATTCATGTTTTATTTAAGTGTTGCTTATAACTATGTTGCAAAGTCTAACAACCTGTTATTATTAAATCTAAATTAAATTAAAGGTCTGATGTGTTCTTATTGCATTTAGGAGATGTTGCACTTTGTAAATAAGAATATTGTGAGTTCATAGTGAGGTCACGTTGACTTTAAACACTGAGCATCAGTTATTTTTAAGATAATAATTCAATTTAGGTTAAAAATATGGTTTAACTTATTAATAGTACTCACTCATTCAATAACGCACTCAGTGACCTACTAAACACATACACACTCACTCACATACACACTCACTCACATACACACTCACTCATATACACACTCACTCACATACACACTCACTCACATACACACTCACTCATATACACACTCATTAACCCACTAACTCACACACATTCCTTTATACTAACTAAAACACACTTACTTACAAAAACTCATAACTTATTCACACTTTCAGTACGACACAGTGACTTGCTCGCTCATTCAGTCACACACTAACTCACACACTCATTAAAACACTTCCATCTTGCTCACGCACTAAAATCACTAATCTTTTAACACACTTACTCACTAACACACTCACACGCTCACACTGTGCTGGGATACAGTCTGCATTTTTTAGGTAATACAGCACAACGCACAACAGCTATGCGAGAGGAGCATCGATCTGTAACCATGACAACGACAGAACGCAGGGCTCCCTGATCTACCTGAAAACAAAAAGACGTCCCTGTATTCACTTCTGCATGTGTTCTCCCAAACACACCTCCATCCTCCATCCGTTTAATTAATCATTCAGTTACTTCAGGTCAGCGCCAAATGGGAATTCACTCATTCATCTCCACGGTAACGTTAAATGCCCATGGAGTAAGTGTGCATCCTAAAACATCCACCCAGTTTAAACACACATTTGTCTTTCCACTACCTCATGCACTGATACATCAATTTAACTGCTGTTTCATCCATTCACTCGATTTAGAATATAATACTGACACTCACTCATTCACTCGATTTAGCTTTCATTTTCATTATTCCTTAATCCCTCACCCTGTTATTAACAAACTTGTTTAATAAAGTTTAAGGCGTAGAGGAGAAAATCCAGTAATTTACTCTAATACAGATAATTAAAAGAAGTCTCTTTAAATAATAATCATTTGTTAGAAAATAAAATTTACAAAGTCACCGTTAATGTGCAGGGTCTGTGTTAAACCTCATAACGTGAACATAAACATGATTAACATGTAGGACGCAAGGTGTTTGCAGTCCAGCACATAAATTAAACCCATTGAGTGAAATTGTGAATAAAATTGATCTGTAGGAGGAACACAGAGGCGTTGGTACACTGTACGGCCTCGGACGCCCAGTGTGAGTGCGTTGTTTGATTGACATTACAGTGTGAAAGGATTCGGCTTTCTATGATTCCTTCCCGTAAAGCGATGTTTTAATTGCCAGCTCGTGTCTGACGCACGGTCTTCACTGTTGGAGAATCAGAGGCTCATCAGCTGAAGGTTAAATATCTCAGAGGCAGGCGTCGAACTCAACACACAGCTAACACTGACACATGACTGAACAGATAAAGATGGAAGGATGGAAGGGTCATATATATATATATATATATATATATATATATATATATATATATATATATATATATATATATATATGGAAATCTGGCTTATTAAATGAATAAATGTTCAGACGAACGAAATAATAAATAATATGACTGAATGCATAGATGAGGAGTTTAACGGCTGGAAAAAATGAACAGGAGGTTAATTATTCCACTCATCCCGTTAAACAAGGGAATTTTATTGGGATTAACAGTATAACTGACCGCAAAGGTACCATCTCTCTGCACCAACACAACCAACCAACCAACCGACTGTGCACCAACCAATCACAACAGGCTGACTGGCACAATCATCTCAAGTAGAAAGCATTATAACCAACTTGAACCTGCTAACTTGTAGAGCCATCCATCCTCAACATGCAGACCGCCACACTGCACCAACTTTAACCTGCGAACCAGTTCAACCTCCTTAAAGTCTTAATCAAACAACCAACACTACAATAAATACCAACTTCCTGAACAATGCAACCAAACTAATCTGAAAATCAACAAACCAACCTGAACACGATGACCAAAACAACCAAAATCAATCTGCTAGTTAGTGCAACTAACTTCATTATTGTAACCAGTTCAACGCACCAACCTCAACCTGCTAATCCTCAACCAATTAATGTGCTTGATCTTCCAATTTAATTTAACAGTTTCGCTTAATCAATCACCATTATTAATTCCACAAATTTCAATAATGTTAAAACAAAAATAATGATAATAATAATAATAATAATAATAATGATGAAAACACATGTAGCATTGATGAAAATCTGCAGAAATAAGAGTTTTGAAAATGCTAAAAGGATAAAAAAGATGAGGGGATTTTAAATTCATTGAAGGAATTTTGGCTGGACGACCAGCTGGTGGTTGAAATTCCCCTTATGAACCAACAAGAGGATACTGATGAGTGTTAATTACAGAACATTTGATTAATCAGGATAAGATAGCACTTCTCACTGAATTTTGGACCCTACTGTATGTATTGAGCACGACAGCTGTGAGGGGGGGTGTCAACCCCTCCCCCTGGTGCTCCAGCGCTCCTGTACACCACATTCACTCGGACACTGTATTCCTGACGCCCCTATTAATAGCCATGTTGGCATCTGCCTGTGAATAGTTTGTCTTCCCCGGCATGCGCAAGTTAGTCCCCGCAGCATGTTTTTTTTTTTTTTTTTTTTTTTTTTTGGAGAACTGACCTGCGCTCGCTGGAAAGATTTAAGCCTTTTCTTGAAGCGAGATGGCAGGACAAAGTCACAGCCACGGGCCAAAAACTCCAGCTCCCCTCGCAGGTCAGGGTCTTCCCTGAGCGAAGACTCTTTTATCATCATGGTTGCGGAGTACAGAGGTACGGCTCCACGTCCAAAGTCCTGGATGACTTCTGCCCAAGGGGGCAGGTTCCACTTTTTAGCACAGGTGCCTTCCAATGTCCCTTTTGTGTTCCCTCCACCCTAAACAATTTCAACACTAATACCCTTCAAAACTGGCACGGTTCTGTCCACTCGCTCCGCTTTTCTGGTTCTACACACATGGAGTGATTCCCAGAGATTCCTTGGATGCAAGCGGGAAGGCTCAGGAGCATCGCCGATTCCACGTTGAGGCCTTCAGGCTCCCGTCTGCTTTTCACAAACGCAAAAACACGACTAGTGCACAAGTGCCCAAGCGGCCGATCCCAACTGCTCGAAACATGACCCTGGCGAGGGTCTGAATCCCAGACAAGTCCCTGATCTCAGCCTGCTCTGTCCTAACTACCACAGGAGAGGTGGAGTCGGGTGGTGGTGGGGGGTGGGGTGGGGGGTAGTGCTGTGTCAGATATCTGTGTGCCTGGATCAGCAAAGGTGCATTATGGGAAGGAAAGCCCCCTCCTCACCCGCCCGTCAAGACTAAAGTTAGCCGGAGCTCAGAAAAAAGTGCACCCCGCATGTTGATCCGGACTTTGTTTACGAGAGAAGCAACGGCTTGGATGGCCTGATCCTCATATACAGCGGGTTCACGAGGTGCAGGTTGGGATCGAAGAGGCAGGAGGTGTGGGCGGTTGGGGGGAGGAGTTCTTTTTTTACCAGAACGTCTGCATCCATCGCTACCAAGAAGCCACTGATTCCATAGGTACATCAGCAGGACATGTGACCCCCCCCCAGCTTATAGAGCAACATTTTACTCTGTATAATATTTCAGGTCTTCAGACCGATGCCATAAATTTCCAAAGCATTCCAAGTATAAAGAATACCAAATTAGATAAGTGTAAATATGCTGGCCGACGGTTCTAATAGCTCCAATATAAGAGAAGTCCTTTGTTTCTTGTGGACAAGTACAAGAGTTTGTTATAGCATCTTATTTTAATTTGGTCCCCTTTTGTAGATATTAAAGCTTCCACTAGATTTTAAAGTGTGTACGTTGTAAATATTTTTTATAAAAATCCCTTTTTTTTTACTCTGCAAAGCAAGAATCTGTAAAGGTGTAGTCCTGTTGTTAAACATCAGTGTCTGACCTCGAAAATGTTCTTAAAAATTTCACAGACAAACTCCACAATCTTGTGGAAAGCCCTCCCTGAAGAGTGAAAGCTATTATAGAAAGTGATGTCATATAAAGTCCTGTGGGAAATTATATGACATCACAATACTTTAGTCTACAGTATATAGAATTCACATTTCATCCCACATCAACTCCACCTTATATGTACAGTTAATTTAATAATTTTACACGCAGTATATTATTTATTTGCGTCCTCATTTATTTGCATGTATTTTTACCCCACATTTATTTAAATATATATTTATTTATGTAACGCAACTCATTTTTTTTTTTGTATTTCAAAACTAAATGTTGATTTAATTTACATATGCATCATTTACATATTTACTGGCCCTCATGAAGAGTATAATCTATTTTAGTGGATGACACATTCACTTATTTAATATTATACCCAGGGGTGATTTTGTGTTGCCATTCCTCCTCATGGCATGTACTGGGGAGGTGTGGGAAACTGGAGAATCCAGTGGAAGCCCGGACAGCTCTGGGAAAACCTGCCAAGCTCCATAAAGACAGTAACTGGAGGTGAGGATCGAACCTGGATCCCTGGAGCAATGGAGCACTGACCCTCCAGCTGTGAACGTCACGTTGTGATGGTAATTCTAAAAGTGTAATAAAATTCAAATAAAATCCAGACATTAAAAATCCCATGATTGCAGCTTTAATTAGCTGAGTGTAACATTATGTTTAAAGTCTGTGCAGAATAAACTTTGCATTCGTGCTGAATTGTGAGTTCTTTTAAAGTCAGACTCCAAACTAAACAAGTCAGCAAATTCATACTTTAGAGTATAACTGAATCACATGTCAAAACGTAAACACCCAATCACCCAATCATCAGATCCACATGAGCATGTCGCAAAATACGTTTTTAAACTTGTTATTATTAATAACATGTAACGATGAGCTAAATTTAAATCGTCAAGCACTAAACGAACACTAAATCACCACAGGCTACTTTAAGCAACTGCTTCCATATCTCCAACACAAACTATTACTATTATAAATAACTATAAAGTCAAGTACAAAGTTTAGTTTAGAAGAGAATGCTGAATTTTGGTCAACTTTTATTCCAAAAAAGGATTAACAACAGCCGATTAGTAAAGAAGTAAAAATAAAAATAAAAAAGATTTAGTTTAGTTTAAAGATTGAAAGCCAGGAAAGTCAAGAGATCTGCGAGAAGAAAACATTTCCTTCAAAAGTTCACCTTTGAAGATTAAGAGAACTTGTAAATTTAATTCAAGCGCACTTATATCATCAAACTTTTTCATTTTAGTCAAAACACTTGCTGCTGCGTTGTGATTTATTGGAACTTAGTGTCAGTAGTAAATTACACTAAATGAAACTAAATGTTTTAAAAGTTCAATTTTCTGCATGAGGAGAGGAAAGTCCACTGTATGCATAAATGTAGTGGAACCTTTTATGCCATTTTATTCTAGATTAATCTTCGGGGGGAAAGGCTTTCTATAGGATTTTAGAGTATGTCTGTGGAGATTAATGAACGCTGATCCGAGGGAACGTTAGTAAGGTCAGATACTGGTGTTGGTCAATATCTTTTCCCAAACTTTGCACCAAATGTCCAAATCGAATGAATAAGTGCTTGATTATATAGAACTGATGCAATGCCATATTTTTTTATGAATAATAATAGTAATAGTTTATATTTCTCAGCTTGCCGACATCACACCGATGGCCCGACACAGTCCAGATAACACAGCTGATGTGCATGTTCAGTCATTAACACAGCCTCTAACGAAGGTCACATCAAACTGCATGAACACAGCTGCAGAGATGAATCAATCTTCATTATCAGGTCGGTGCCGGTCAACAGCATATCAAATAAAACTTAAAAATACATTCGGACAATTAGCGGCGTGAGATGTGACATTTCAAAGCAACCTGAGTCAACCAGCAGAGTTCGGTTGTATTCAGTATTGATCACAGCTCCACTTCTACGTACATCCTGTTCTGACTACTATAATCTAATATATAGTTTGGAACAATTTCATTAGGCTACCAGTCAGAACGTCCTATTGTTCTGCGACTGTGTGTTCTATGAATGTCAGTTCTGCGTTGAAATGCAGCCTGAATCTCCAGATTCCATGAAACTAGGATGGAACTGATTTAGGAACAAACGTTAATATAATAGAAGAGGAGTTTACAGACTATTCTGTCTGTGAAGGTACAATGTGGCCAACGGTGCGACATAAAAATGATTGTTATTAATATTTATTGTTCTTCTCACAGACACATGTACAGGTGAAAAGATGAAAGATCGGTGGAAAGCTTTGGTGCAATACAACCATACTAGCGCCTCCTGGTGTTGTGGTGATGAAAGCATGTGTTTACGCTGATGTGGGATTAAAGCGGCGCCGTGTTGTAATAATGTTGTCAGTTTTATGCTGAGCAGAAAGCACACGCACAGAGGAACTTTAATGCTTTTGCATAATTCTGACCCCTCACCAGCCAGTTCCAGTCCTATAGCTCTTCTCTTCTTTCTTTTGGGCAGTATAAATAACTCTGTGTACAGCAGGCCTCCTGACATTTCAGCTGCACATAGCTATCCCAGAATTCCCTTCTGCGCTGCCCTGTCTCCGGCAGCTGTTCAACAAATATCAAGCGCTTGGCATTCCAGGGAAAAGAATCTCGGCGTGTTTGACGCCACAGGACAGATCAGCAACCAGCCCCCGAAATTCGACCGTCAGCTCACGTAATCACCATTTGTCTGTGAGGTTCAGAAGAACATTATCGAAAGGTAACGGCATTCCAGGTCGTTCATTACGAAACAAATCGATACAGAGCCGATTTCTCATCGGTTAATATTATTAAAGAGGACGGCAAGACAATTAAAGAGAGCTGGAATCTCTCCCAAGATTTTTCTTTATTTAGATTTAATAGCAGATTTAAAAGCCTCTTCCTTTACCTGAGAAAATGTTTTAGTTCAAAGTTAATATAAATAAACAGAGACTTTATATATTATATTATATTATATTATATTATATTATATTATATTATATTATATTATATTATATTATATTATATTATATTATATTATATTATATTATATTATATTATATTATATTAGGACACACCAATTCATCATTGAAATTTGAGCTCTATAAAATCAAACATCAAGCATTTTGGACAACTGTATACTTCCACCTTTCTTGGAACAGTTTGGGGAAGGCCATTCCAGCATGCATGTGTTAGTAAATAAAGCAGGATTCAAAAATTTGGTGTGGAAGAACTCGACTGATCCACACAGAACCCTGACCTCCAATGGAGACTGTGAAAATAAAAAAATAAAAAAATAAAAGGGGGGGGGGGCGCAGCATCATTTAACGATCAGGTTTGATAATTCTACAACTTCTGACTTGTGGTGTTCTCATTTGTAAGTCGCTTTGGATAAAAGCGTCTGCTAAATGACTAAATGTAAATGTAATGTGAGCCTGGTCATCGGTGTCTGACCTCCTAAAAGCTCTAGTGGATAAAAGGTCTAAAACTCAGACACGCTCCAAAACCAGGTGGGTGAAAGCTGTTATAGCTGCGAAGGGAGAATTAACTGAGAATGGGATGCTATACAAGTTGGTGTCCCAATACATTTGTCTATAAAGCATACTTTACTCATTTTTAAATGACATATTTTCACTCGAGCCGTGTCTAATTACCACACATCAGACATGTTGTTATTATCACATAACAGCTAAACGGTGTAGAAGAAGAAACCCACCAACATCCCGCCGCTTGCTTTTTTCACTTGTGTTATTGAGTTTGGAGTAACCTCCTGAATTGAGTGATTTAAAGTGTGTCCCAATATTTCATCTAATATTGTTGCTAATGTGCATAATTATCAGAATTAAGCATGTCATCCAAGTTATTTAAGCAGAAATTTGAGAAAAACATTATTCACATTTGAGGGGTAATTATTATTGTTTATTAGTATTTAAAATATTATTACAAATACATATTTTTTTAAATACAAATGCTCAATTTGCTGTGCGAATTCTAAGTGCGAATTCTAAGTGCGAATTCGTAACTCTGACTGTGTAACATCATTAAACTAAAATGATAGGAGCCTCAGTAGTAACCCTTGTGGAATGCCGCACTGTAGTCAGAACATACACCATTAACACAAACTGGTAGCGATCTGTATCAGATTTTAACTAGCAGAATGCAGATCTCTTGATGTCTCCATGTTCTCCAAGACGGCATGATCTAACGTATCGAATGCTGTGCTGAGATCCAAATAAAACCTGAAAAATGGCTCAGTCTTGTCTGAGGATATTAATAAATCACTAACTACACGTATTAAATCGGGCTCAGTCCTGTTGTGACACCTACAACCCACCAAAATTAAAAGGTTCTTGGTAGTACTGGGGGGTTTTGGTTTCTTTCAGGGTAAGATGTGTTCTAAAATTAAGAAAAAACACAAATACACCACATGGACAAACGTGGGACACGCCTCCTAATCATTCAATTGTAATTTAGGTGTGACAAACTTGGTGTTGTTATTCAGTCCCGTTAACAGGTTTAAAATCAATCACCCGGCCATGCACTCTCTGTGGAAACAGTTTGGGGAAGACCCTTTTCTTTTCTAGTATGACTGTGTCTGGAACCTGGATTTCTATTGGACCGGCGGTCCTGCAGGACACCCTCAATGGACTTATATCGTTTTATAATTGTTAAAAACGGGTCACATGATCACCACACAATCTGTACATGGCTGTCCTACACTGTTGATGTTCAAGCAGGATGAGTCCCCCACTGAGCCTCGGTCCTCACAAGGTTTCTTCCTTAACAAAATAACAAAGAGTTTTTGTCTTGCCGCTGTCTCCTCGTCTTGCTCTTTGGGGGTTTAAAGGCGTATAACAATGTAAAGCTGCTTTATGACGATGTACGATTGTTAAAAAGCTCTCTATAAATAAATTACTTGAACAAGACTTTGATAAATACACCCAATCACATGTTTACTTGTTATTGAATATATAATATTCCCATGAACTTAATCAAACGAGATTAAACGGAACATCTGTGTTAAAGTAAACATTATATAATATGTGAATATTTATGTGTTGACACCTGTTAATACAGCCAAGCTACCCAAGGAGGCTGGTCCCCCTACTGGTTCCTTGTCCTCTCATGGTCTCCTCTTTAATGTCAGAGTTTTTTATTTGGGGTGCAGGATTTAGAGCTATGTAAATCTGCTGTGAGACAACGCTCTGCCGTGAAAGAGCCGTCTAAACCATCCAAATCGAGTGGAATATGACATGCCGGCATTAAGATTTGATCCGTAAACTGGCAGGATGCTGTTTAAATTACTATAACATCTGCTGCTTAATCCACTAAATAGCTTATTAATAGACAGGCATTTCCCTGCTTCACACCAATACCCCCCATCGACCCCCCCCTCCAGATTTCAAATGGCAAGACAAACTGTCTCTCGAGTTTCATATCGATGCTCGCCGAGCTTCTCACCGAGCTTCTCACCGAGCGACGTGAGAGCGCTCCAGGTTTAACGTTATGAAAACCTAACTGTGATTCTGATTTTGGTGATTGCGTCGTAACATCACAGTGATATCGGATTCCCCTCCCCAAAACAGTGGCAGGTTGTAAACCGTGTGTGAATCTGAACTTCTACACCATGTTAGATGGCTGCTGCATTTCCCAGGCTGTGTTCCAAATGCCAATACGATCCCTGTTCGCTACACTTGACAATCATGCGCACTATGTAGCACCCTAATAAAGTAAAATATCTCTGTACTCTGAATTTACTATACTGCATACTTACGCACACAATCACGTGACATCACGTCCGGCTGTATTGATCCATTCAGATCAATCGAGATCAGATAATTATTCATCCATTATCCTTTATCCTCTATTAGGGTCGCGGGGGGGTTCCCCATGCCCATCCAGGGGAGAACATTTCGGGCGCTGGGCAGATACACCCAGGACAGGGCGCCAATCTATCGCTGGGCACACACTCACTCACACACACTCTATATGGGGCAATTTGGAGAATTCAATTGACCTTGATCCATGTTTTTGGACTGTGGGAGGAAACCGGAGAACCCGGAGGAAACCCACGCGGATACGGGGAAAACATGGAAAACTCCACCCAGATGGGGATTCTAACCGGGAATCCCTAGTGCTGAGAGGCGAACATGCCAAACCACTAAGCCACCGTGCCGCCATAGATCAGATAATTAGATGTAAGGATTCTGAAGCATCTCTTTTTCAGGACGAAGCCTGCTGTGAGATGATCAATTCACAGGAAGCAGCAGGTATTTATTGCCCCCCCCTCCACCAGTTACTAAGATGCCCCCCCCCCATCCTTTGAAGGGTGGATTCCTGAGAGTGAGTTGCACTGGAGGAGCCTAAAGGTCATGACCAAAACATTTCTGCCACATCACTCTCATTCCTACCGGGTGCACTCAAACGGACACAGGGACGTCCAGAGAATAAGAACAGCAAGGAAGAGGTAGAACGAAGAGACAGAGAGAGAGAGAGAGAGAGAGAGAGAGAGAGAGAGAGAGAGAGAGAGAGAGAGAGAGAGAGAGAGAGAGAGAGGTGGTGAGCAAAGACAACAAAAGAGAGAACATGAAGCACGTACGGATCAAAAGAAAGCATCACAGAGTGGAGAAACTAAAGAAAAGGAACAAATAGAAATAAAGATCAGAGCTTAAAGCCGTGTGTCCTCTGTGTCTTTAATTCAGTCTTAATGTTTTGAACCTCTGCACACAGCGGACTGTGTTTGTGTTGAAGGAGGAAACAGCAGCTGCTGAAGGGAAACCCTCAGATACAGGGAGAATATACAAACAACCAATAGAAAGCGCCCAGGCCACCTGCTCCTGGACTCAAACCCAGGACTTCTATTTCCCCATAATGTCACATTACTCCTTTAATTCATCACTCAGTCCTCCATGTTACTCACCGTGTGATTTCCTTCTAGTTCATTTATTTTCTCTCTTTTTTCAGCAATTTTATTTTTATTTTTGACTTTCTCCATTGGCCTTGTGTTTGAATGAGCTAATATCTCTCTCTCTCTCTCTCTCTCACACACACACACACACACACACACTCTCTCTATATATAAATATACACTCTGTATAACTGATGCATCAAAAGAATGTTAGTCTAAATACACCGTCCCCACCTCAATAAACCTGTCCATGTGTGTATGTATATATGTATACAGCGGGTACATGTCCATTGGTCATGAAGTTACAGCGCCACCCAGTGTGTGTGTGTGTGTGTGTGTGTGTGTAGGCTTATGACATGATTTGTTTTTACATACACACCCTACATCACATTGACATTTGTTTTCCTTCTCGTTTTAGAACCGTGGCGTTCGTTAATCCGGCCCTGTGACGAGGTGACTTGTTCTGCGGCCTTAAGGAAACCATGAGGAAACCATGAGGAAACCATGAGGCGGCCGTTTGCTGCTCTGCCGGTGGAGAGGCTCGTTAGAGACGGCCGTGTGTGCTGAAAGGATTAGGATTGAGTAGCGCTGTCCACTAAACAACCATGTTTTCATTCCACCGGTTTACTGAGCATCTCAGTTTCAGAGTTTACAAATGCCTCCCACAGCTCGCCCCACGGTTCCCTGCACCTTTTTTAATGATGACACAGCACACAGTGATCCGGCGGGACGTTCCGAACGTTCACAAAAAAACCTGGGCTCAGGCCTGACGCTGGAGAAGAGGAGGAATGCTGCATGGTTGCATCGTTAGCAGAGTTTGATTTCAGCTGTCAAGATCTGTGATTTACATGGCAACAAGTGTGTGTGTGTGTGTGTGTGTGTGTCCATATGAATGTAGAAACCAGGTAGTGAATAATATGCGAATGCATGTGTGTGATGTGTGTGTGTATGCCTTCATGACATCAGATCAATCTACCTCGTTGATTTAATGGGACTGAGGTCACCTGAATTCGATGACCATCAGGTGTGTCTCGATAAACATCTGAGCAGAGACTAACAAAAGATGGACAGAGCTCTGATGCAGTTTTAAATCTGAGAAATAATTTGGTTAAATTGCATTGAGTCATTTGTCTTGAGGCCTTTAATAAATGAAGAAAGCTGCAGGGACACACGATCCACGTTGTTTATTACATTTAAGTTTTAACGACGGTGGAATAATAACAGGAGAGTGAGACAGTTTTATGTCTCATTTTGCCCTTAAACTTTTTTTTCTCACAGGGCAGTTTGTTACTGAGACTCCGCCCCTCTTTTCTATCCATGTTCCAGCTTCTAATGTGAAAGTTATTTCTGCAGCAAGCACTGGGCAGATTACACACACTCACACACACACACACACACACACACACACACACACACACACACATACACACACACACATTTCAACACAAATAAGAAAAGCATAGTGATGACCCTTTACCTGGATTGTCAGATTCACTTTTGGTATGCACACACACACACACACACACACACACACACACACACACACACGCACACACGCGCACGCACGCACGCACACGCACGCTCACACACACACACACACACACACACACACACACACACACACACACACTCCATATGCTAATACTGTTACTCTGGAGACGGTCTGTCTGTCTGCCTGTCTGTCTTTCTGTCTCAAATTCCTCTCATCACTTTCCTAAACAAGTATGCAGCAATAATACATTATACATTACATTTTTTCTTCTCCTTTTTTATTTTAAACACAAATTAGCTGCTTTATTTATTCATTTTTAGTGGTAGTAGTTGTTAGAGCACCTTGTTATTATATGTATATAACTTGTACCTTATTTTACATTTAAACCTCAGTTTAAGCCACAATTTAGTAAATGGAAAAAAGCTACAAATTTCATAAAGTTACACCGCTATTTAAAAAAAAAACTAACAAAAAAAAACAAACAAAAAACGTTTTAATTTGTATTACCGCTTTCCGCCAACAGAGGGAGACAGAGCTCACTGATTCTAAATGAGCTCCGCCGACTGTCAGCCACACAATACTCTATAAACTGTTAATATCCACATCGAACAAATATTATAACTATATAAAAAAAAAAAATATAATAACTGTACCTCAGCACAAACAATAATGATTTAATTAGCTGCATAATACAAACTTTTTACTTTAAATCGCTGTAAAACACATTTAATTAATTCACTAATCTGTTTAAAATCATTTAGACCTCAGACCTTATTAATAAAATCAGTTTTAATCAACTGTAAACATATTTTATCATTAGTCGGAAGTGTGCGCATACACTATCATATTTAGCTAATACTTAAAAATATATTATTTATAATAATAATACTTTTACACTAGAGGGCGCAGTTGAGCTGCAGACAGACTTGCAGACTAGTTCCACTTTATACAATGTTTACAACTTTCTGTACATTTCTTTCTCAGAATCGTTTGCAGTTCGTTACAGTCTGCAGACTTCACGTTCTTTGACACCTTATTATAACATATATGTTTTTTGTTGTTAACTTTCACACATCGTTATCACAAAACTACACAGGAGTTGCTATGAGCCAAATCTGAGTTTTGATCTGTGCTTGTCAAACACACCAATGAACAAAAGTATTGAGACAAACCTCTTCATCTCTGAATTCAGCTGTTTTGTTCAGTTTTACTTTCATTTAAATGTTGTTACCGTAGCGCCATGAAACAGTTAAAGTCAGATATAGAACAGTATTAATGATGTCAGAAAAAAGAGCTCAATTGTGTGTGCTGTGAGAGAGAGAGAGAGAGTGTGTGTGTGTGTGTGTGTGTGTGTGTGTGTGTGTGTGTATGTGTATGTGTGTTCGAGTGAGTTGGGGGTTCGGGGTCCTACAGAATTTGGCAGTAAACTGTAGTGTGACCTCATTTCCTATCTGTGCTGATTTAATGCAGCTACTCCAAATGCATGTAAATGACACCGGACAATAAAGAATACACACACACACACACACACACACACACACACACACACACACACACACACAGTTGATGAACACTCAAAACCTTAAACTGTTACCGGCTTAAAAACCAATATGAACCAGTATAGAGCAGAAGAAACCAGTTTCATTGAGCAGACTCTTATATCCATAGCAACTTGAAGTGGTTACATCATTCAATTTAACAAAGACATCGCTCAAGGACATGGCAGTGCAGACGGGCAGAACTGGGATTTGAAACTTCTTGTGTTTTTCACTTCAAAAATATATATATAAACTAAAAAATAAAATAAAGAAAAACAAAAACAAATCAAGAAAAAATACACATCAAACAAGAAACACTGTCTGCCAACAGAGTGAGCAAATTTATCTTCTAAAGAGTTCTTAAAATGGGAAAAGTTTCTAAAAAGAAATTACCTAGAAATCCATTCAAGTAAAAAAAAAATTGTTACAATTTTTTTTGGCTGTTAAGGTTTCTTTTGTTGTTGTTGTAGCAGTTATAGCCAATAATTACAATGAAAACTAAAGACAGTTAGCTTTAGATAGCTGTAAACCAGATGAAACCAGTCATTGTCCTTAAAATATGTTTTAAAGAAATCCTGACCTTCACCTCACTTCAGTTAATTATTATTATTATTATTATTATTTGTGGGCGGCACGGTGGCTTAGTGGTTAGCACGTTCGCCTCTCAGCGCTAGGGATTCCCGGTTCGAATCCCCATCTGGGTGGAGTTTCCATGTTCTCCCCGTGTCCGTGTGGGTTTTCTCCGGGTTCTCCGGTTTCCTCCCACAGTCCAAAAACATGGATCAAGTTAATTGAGTTCTCTAAATTGCCCCATATAGAGTGTGTTTGAGTGTGTGAGTGTGTACCCAGCGATGGATTGGCGCCCTGTCCTGGGTCTATCTGCCCAGCGCCCGAGACGTTCTCCCCTGGATGGGCATGGGGAACCCCACCGCGACCCTAATAGAGGATAAAGCGGGAGATAATGAATGAATGAATGAATGAATTATTATTTGTCATTAAGGTCGATTAAATCCAGAGGTGATACACTATATGGATTGTATTGAGACACACCTCTTTGATTTGATTTAGTTTGATTAGTAAACTTAACTAACAGTACTGGTGTAAGACAAACCGCTGTGCAGGGCCACCAATCAGAGTGAGGAACGTGAAGTAGAACTCCACTTACTGACATGTTCTTTGTTGAACCATTCAATATAATACTAAAAAAAATATTTATGCACAAAAATTTCAATAGTTATAGCAGAACTTAACCATGCCACAGGCAGGATCAGTGGGATGTCATTCTTTTTTTCACACTGACAGTTTATTTGACCGTTACCTGAACTTGCAGCGCTTCAGCAAAACACTGCTGTCACATGATTAGCTAATTACATTAACTAATGATGGAATACAAAAATTAAAAATAAAGTATCCAGTGAGCGGCTGGGATTCGGTGTTTAAACCCCAGTTCTACCAAAGTTGGCAATGTGAGAAAACAATGAGTGAATTACAGGGTCTACAGGGGTGGTGGTGTTGGTGGTGGTGGTGTGTTAGTGTGTGTTGTTACAATGGATCAGACACCGCAGTGCTGCTGGAGACTGCTGGACTGAGATTAAGATGGTTTGGTTGTTAGTTCTGGATTGAGCCTTTATATATGTGTTTGTGATCCAAAAAAGCAAAAGTCGTTGTCATAGTTACTGATCACTTCATGAATCATTTATCCATCACGCTGCACTGCGCAAAGTTTCCGATCGGGTTAAAATAAATATGAGCTTCATAAAAAATGATCACCAAGGTTACTGCACAGCAGGATGAAAGTACAAATCCAACAGAGATCTCAGCTGGTGAGCAGAGAAAGTATACCAATTTTTTCCGCACCAAAATTTCAGGGGTTCACGTAGATGGAGAAAGGTTTTAGGACACACCTCTCACTTCGTTACTGAACAGCCCCATTGCCACAGCTATATATACCAGCCATGCGGTCTGCCAAACGTTTTTCTAAAAAGCTCACTCTGTGGAGTAACTGCGGTTCTGTAACAGAACGCCACTGTTGCAGCATGTCAACTGAAATATTCTTCGCTCCTGGATATTTCATGATCAACTGTGAGGGGTATTTTTGAACACTGGACGTGTTCCGGAACCGCGGCGTCTCAGCTACGTAGTGTTAGAGCACTGTGGTGAATGAGGTTTAAAACTCCTCTGGAATTAACATTAGATCACACTAATTACTCTGCAGTCACACTGCCATATTAAAAGTGTGACCCACCTGTCAACGGCTCATCAAACTGCCCCACCCTCTCACACCACCAGCATCGCATTCAGTATTAAAGTACTAACTGCAGCATCACTGCTGCGAGCTGTGGAGTGTGATCTTCATCATGTGCATGACAACGAAACAAATAGCATGAGGGAAATAACATTAAGAACTGTTTATACACTTAACTCAGAATCCGTCAGCTGCGGAAGAGTATAAAAAAAAAAAATAAAATAAATGAACCCTTCATTATGTTATATATTAGAAACGTATGTCACAAATATAACACTGAGGTCCCAGAATAAATAAAACATTATTATTATTTTTATTAATATAATTATGAGAAATGCGGCACGATGGCTTAGTGTTTAGTATGTTCTCCTCTCAGCACTAGGGATTCCCAGGGTTCTAATCCCCATCTGGGAGGAGTTTCCATGTTCTCCCCGTGTCCGCGTGGGTTTCCTCCGGGTTCTCCGGTTTCCTCCCACAGTCCAAAAACATGGATCAAGTCAATTGAGTTCTCCAAATTGCCCCATATAGAGTGTGTCTGTGTGCGTGTCTGTGAGTGAGTGAGTGTGTGCCCAGCGATAGATTGGCGTCCTGTCCTGGGTGTATCTGCCCAGCGCCCGAAACGTTCTCCCCTGGATGGGCATGGGGAACCCCCCCGTGACCCTAATAGAGGATAAAGCGGAAGATAATGGATGGATGGATAATTATGAGAGAGTATTACAGCTTTCGGGCTTAGTGGTTGGCAAGTGCTCTCAGTGCTGGGGATTTAGGTTCGAATCACGATCTGGTTGGAGTCTGCATATTCTCCCCGTGTCCATATGGGTTTCCACCGGGTTCTCCGGTGTTCTCCCACAGTCCAAAAACATGGATTCAGGGTGAATTGAATGCTGTAAATTGCCCCATATAGTGTGTGTTTGTGTGCCGCCCTGTCCTGGGTGTATCACCCAGGGACCAAAACCTAGGGGAACCCCCCACCACAGCCCTAGTAGAGGATTAAGCGGAAGATGAATGAATATTACAGCTATGGTACTGTCCAGTTTTTATACAGGTGTTAAGTCTGAATACTCGACTATCTGATCATATGACCTTGATGGATGTTGTAACCACGAGCAGCTGAAACATCATGAGCAATTGATTAAGATCAAAGCCTGAACAAACGAGAGCAAAGGCTGAACGGAGCTGAGTTGCTCTCAGTGTCGTTAGAACGTACTGAAGGCTTTGTTTTGTTTCCGACGCCTCTGTAGTCAGCCTCCTGATGCCTCTGATTAGACCTGTATTCATCAGACGATGTAAACACGTCGTATCCTGAGTGAAATGCAGCTCACACAGGTGAAACTGTCTCCCTGCAGCTGCGAGTGAGAGAACATCCCTCACCCTGACTCATCACAAATGCTAAAAGGATTAAACTCATTTACACAAATTAAGACAATGGCCCGGGCGGCACGGTGCCTTAGTGTTTAGCACGTTCTCCTCTCAGCGCTAGGGATTCCCGGTTCGAATCCCCATCTGGATGGAGTTTCCATGTTCTCCCCGTGTCCGCGTGGGTTTCCTCCGGGTTCTCCGGTTTCCTCCCACAGTCCAAAAACATGGATCAAGTCAATTGAGTTCTCCAAATTGCCCCATATAGAGTGTGTGTGTGTGTGTGTGTGAGTGAGTGTGTGTCCAGCGATGGATTGGTGCCCTGTACTGGGTCTATCTGCCCAGTGCCCGAAACGTTCTCCCCTGGATGGGCATGGGGAACCCCCCCCCGCGACCCTGATATAGGATGAAGCGGAAGATAAAGAATGAATGAATGAAAAGATAATGGCCCCCCGGGACATGTTATTGGCAGGAAAAGGGCAGAAGTGATTTTTAAACAAGAGTGTCACTAGACATTCAGCATGTGGCTCCTCAACCACGCCTCCGTGATTAAACCCTAATCCAACACAACTCGAACCATGTGCCACCGCACGTCCTTGAGTATACGACCAAGTTACTCCATAAAGACCTGATTGTTTCCATATAACTGTGTCACTGTAAAAATAAAGGGAATGAGAAATAATGTTTTATATAACAAAAAATTAAATCCACAAAAAATGTGTCTAATCTAATCTTTTCTGGATGAATAACACACTCCAAAACCTTCTAAAAATCATTTAGGTGGTGGGAGGTCGGGTGGCACGGTGGTTTAGTGGTTAGCACGTTCGCCTCTCAGCACTAGGGATTCACGGTTCAAATCCCCATCTGGGTGGAGTTTCCATGTCCTCCCCATGTCCTTGTGGGTTTCCTCCGGGTTCCCCGGTTTCTTCCCACAGTCAAAAAACATGGATCAAATCAATTGAGTTCTCCAAATTGCCCCATATAGAGTGTGTATGTGTGAGTGAGTGTGTGTCCAGTGATAGATTGGCGCCCTGTCCTGGGTCTATCTGCCCAGCGCCCGAGACGTATAGGATAAAGCGGAAGATAATGGATGGATGGATGGTTGGTGGGAGGTCAACTCAGAAAGTGATGTCACAGAAGCTGCTGTATGTGAAATGCGTTGATGTCCCAATAACGTTTTCCACATGGTGTCCATCACAGGAAACGGTTTCAGAGTTGGCACTCGGCTCGCTGTCCTGCGCACTTGACTCTGCAACTTTGGTGCACTTGACTCACTGGGTGGAAGATGGCACTTTGTAGCTCTGTGCTCGACTCGCCGGGCTGAATTGGTGACTGCAGAGGAATGCGAGTGATCTGTGGGAACTACAGTACTCGCATTGCCAGGCAGGATTTCCCAGTCTCCATGGAGATTAAGTGCACTTCCTGACAGGTGTAGTGAGGGTCAATCCTTTCTGTCAACAACTGTGTAAGGGGATGCTGGGGGAGGAGGGGTAGATTCCAGACCATCCCCCAAAGAGAATGCAATGAAGAAATCAGAAGAAAGAACGTATGGAGGGAGGACAGCAAAACAAATAAATCAACAAATAAATAAATGAAAGTGAAAAAAACTACATTGGAAAGTTTGATTACAGAACATTGGTCACGTTTACTATATTAAGAGCGTTTAAAGTGCTAAGTGCTTTGCTCAATGGCCCTCATGGTGGGTGGATAATGGGTTTGAACCGACAACCTTCTGAGTGCTGGCAACACAACCCTGACCAATGAGCTACTCTGCCTTGTACATACCCTACCTGTGTACAACATTAAAGAGTAAAACTGTGTATATTAAGTCAGTCCTATTATTATATTAAGTCAGTCCTCGTTTTTCTGCTGTCTATGTCCCATGGGACCACCGCAGGACAGGTAACATTTGGGTGGTAGATGATTCAGAGCACTGCAGTGACACTGGTATGATGTGATGGTATGATGAATGTTCAATGTGTGTTGTGCTGGTACAAATAGATCAGGTACAGAAGGTGCTGCTGATATTTTAGAAACTTATACTAAAAAATACTATTTGCAACCTTATAAATATAAAATCAGAGACGTCTGTTGTTGCACAGTCTTGTTTGGATGTGTGGTGTGTGGATGTATATGTGAATATGTGTATATTAATATAATAATAATACATTTTATTTATAGAGCACTTTTGGGGACCTCAAAGACACTTTACAAAAACAAACAAAAAACAGTATAACATTAAAAAAGTAGAAACACGTAAAAGATTAATGCAGTTTTAAAAATAAGAAAAAGCTAAATAAAAAAAAAAGCTCATATGTGTATATTTATATGTATATGTTGTTTTTTTGTGAATTTGTTGATTATATCCCGGTCAAAGCTCCTGATTGGCCAGCTGCTGTAACACCCATTAAGACAACAGCCAGTAATTTAAGTTTCACATGCTAATCTAAAAAAAATACAGGCGGTCAGACAGACGGACAAGTGGCTTTTAATTCCCACTACGCACTACGCGGGCTCACACTCTGGACAGAGCTGCCTGAAGACAGGGACATCGCCAGCCCCGATTTAGTGCCACAGACAGTTTAGCAAACACACAGACCGTATGAGCATGGGACCTGTGTTTACTTCTCTGATTGGCTGTTCTGTGTTAACGAGCAGGACAACCCCACCACCCCACAAACATCCATACACAAGCTCAGTTTTCCCCACGGCGTCACTCAGTCTCTTAGCAAAATGCCACAGAGTGGTGGTGGGGGGGGGGGGGGGTATGCACACCCACACACACACACACACACACACAGACAAAATGACACACAGGAGAATAAGTTGCCATCAGTCTTTCCATGTCTCTCAGTAACTCTTTAGTTTCAGAATCAAAATTTCAGTGTACAAGACACTAATTAGGAGACATTTCCTCTCCGACTTTTCTAACTCTAGAACATCGGTTCAAACCACTAGTTATAGTTTCTGTAAGGGTGTAATAACCATAATTTAGTTCCAGTACTGAGTACTCATTACATTCCACTGTGGAATATATATCAAACAAAAAACAATTCATCAATGGCATTGTTGTGTCTTATAAAGCCAAAATATTGCCTAACCTTAAAAAGTTGCCAAACCTCGTAAACATGTTTCTATGGTCTCGTATAAAAAAATTTTTCACACAAAACTACACTGAACAACATCCCGAGCCCCCAGGACAGGGGTGCCTGCTGTTGCTAAAAGGCTTCCTGTCTTGACAAGTGCGATGGAAACGTCATAAATAGCTCACTTTAGATAGCAGGCGAGCGTCGGTGTCGGCTTACCGAGCATCAGTACGAGTATCTGGGATAAACTGTGAGAGACAGAGGGGAGGAGAATGATACCGCTCCTCTACTCATTCACCTACTGTATCCATGGCACTTTAGGTCTTAATAAATCCTCCAATAAAATATAGAGAACATCCCAAACACCCCCAACCTTTAAGAGTGTGTGTATGAATGAGAAAGAACGAGAGAGAAAGTGAAAACAAAAACAAAAAGGAGGCACTGGATTGGGAAATGAAAAGAAGTTAAAACAAAGGAATAAAAGAAAGGGATGAAAGAAAGAATAAAAGGAAGGTAAATAAAAAAGAAGGGGCAGATGGTAGGCTGGAAAACATGAAATAAGATTTTAAAAAGGAATGGAGAAAAGGAAGGAAGCAGAAAGAAATGGAAAGAAGGTAAATAAGAAAAAGGGACAAAGTAGGACAGAAGGTACGGAGGTATGGAAAAAAGGGAAAAGAGGGATGGAAATGGGACGAAATGGAAATACTCACTCCTCCGGGTTCTCCGGTTTCCTCCCACAGTCCAAAAACATGGATCGAGGTCAATTGAGTTCTCCAAATTGCCCCATTTAGAGTGTGTATGTGTGAGTGAGTGTGTGCTCAGCGATAGATTGGCGCCCTGTCCTGGGTGTATCTGCCCAGCGCCCAAAACGTTCTCCCCTGTATGGGCATGGGGAACCCCCCCGCGACCCTAACATAGGATAAAGCGGAAGATAATGGATGGATGGATGGATGGAAATACTCACTCTGATAACTTCTGGTGTCTGCTGGATGAGGATTGTGGATCCCGTGTCTCTCGCTGTGCCAAATGGGGTCAAAACTTTAGCGGGGGTAGCTGAAGGTGGGGGTACAGGTGTAGCCGCAGTAGTCGTGGATGAAGGTAACGATATGGAAGGAGGTGAAGCAGAGATGACGGGTTCTGGTATTGATTCTGGAGATGGTGCAGCAACACTGTCCTTAGTTGATTCAGTCTTGGCTAAGGTACCCTGAAGGAGTCGCATCACCTCACTCTCTTTGGACTGAGTTTGTATTCCAGCGCCAGAATCCACCAGTTCCTGAGCGAAGTTCTCGATGCTCTCTAGAATGCGCAGAAGCAATGCACCATCCTCCTCCTCACTGGTTCCTTCTGCATCTCGAGCTGGTGAAGCGGTGGACGGCGCGGCAGGAGGACTCGGCGACACCGTAGCCGTTGTGGTCGAAAAGGCCATCTGGTGTGAATGTTTTTTGTTTAAATGCTTCTGTTTGGGTGGTAGTGGAGGTTCCTTCTGAATGTTTTGAGAGAGACTCTCTAGATCCATCAAGAGTTTGTCTATATCGTCTGCATATTCTTTCCTAATCTGAGGCACCTGAGTTGCCAGGACACTCGAGTCATGTGGTTTATAGCCATGATTAGGCACTGGCCCAGTTTTGGACCTGTAAGTTCCATTCGTCAGGTCGGGTAGCTTGTCTGTAAAACCAGAACTTGTGACTGTGGGTACAGTTGTAGGTGTAGTTGTGGACAGAGACAGGTCATGTCTTTTAGAATGAGTCCAAGACTCTGGAGCACTAAAACCACCTTGCTTTCTATCCAGTGCCTGACCTACATCAATGTCCTCTTCAATAAAGAGTGTCTCCATTGAGGACTCCTTGGATGTGGCGTTGCAAGAGGATAGATTGGACAGAGCGTCATGACGGCTTGTTGAGACAGCTTGATGAAGGCTGGACGGTTTGGTGCTGGAGGGAGGATGAAAGGTAGAATAATGTTGTCCACTGGCAGGTGAATGGACAAAATGTGGAGGAGTAAGGCCTTGGGTGGATTTTAGACTTCCTGACAGATCCTTTACACCTTGGAATTCCTGAGAAGAACAAGATATGGACTTGGTCTGGACCTTTGATGGTGGAGGGGATTGGACAACGTCCTCATATCGTGGAGGCTGCTCGTTGCCAAACGGAGAGAAAGGCCTCTGCTGAAGTCCATGGAGAGTGTTGACCAGTTCTGATAGATCGTTGGGCTCGGCTCTTCCAGCCTGCCCAAGTTCAAGCTCCAAGGGAAGTCTCTTCAGGTAGCCGGAGAGTCTCGTCATAATGGTTTTGTAAATGGCATCTGAGTTTCCAGAGTCCTCACTATCGCCACCTACTGATTTCTTTTTAATACACTGCTTTAT
Organism: Corydoras sp. C115; assembly: GCA_019802505.1. Taxonomy (NCBI): domain Eukaryota; kingdom Metazoa; phylum Chordata; class Actinopteri; order Siluriformes; family Callichthyidae; genus Corydoras; species Corydoras sp. C115. The sequence continues at coordinate 239,337 of JAFMOC010000184.1, read as the reverse complement.
AATATCTGTGCATTTCTTTAAGTCTTCGGAGCACTTCAGCAGGATGTCCAAACAAGCTTTAATGTCTTCCCCAGAGGCATTACTGTCCACCTTGGTCTTCTCAAGGATTCGGGCAATGAGGTTTTCCTCGGTTAAGCTGTTGAGATACAGTGAAGCCACGTTGTTCAGGTTCTGTTCCAGCGAGACACTGCGGTTCAGTTTCTCCCCTGGGGCAGATTTTTGCGGAGGACAGTTTTCATCATTGCTGAAATGCCCGTAGATAATGTCGAGGTCCGTGGACCGTCTACTAAACGAATCGGGCCTGACCTTCCTGCCTTTCCTGATGGTCACATGACTTGATGTGTACTTGACCTTTTCAAAGGAGAACTCCTTCATCTTGCCGCTGGCTAAGTTGATGGCCTCACCCGTGATGTCCTTCAAACTGGTCGAGGTTTGAACTGCAGATGCTTTCTTCCCTCTGGGAAGGACCTGATGGAAGTCCTCGTAGTATCCCACATGGGCGTAACCCCCGTTTTCCGTCGATTTAACGGGTTCTTGATAACTGATCATTCGATCTGCGAACACCCGAGACGAGGGCGAATCCAAAAGCTCCGCGCAGGTGCTTCGATGAGCCACGGTGCAGCTAAGTCCATGTTTTCCCGCCCCGCACGGACCGCTACAGTAATGCACGGTGTGCTGGACTCGCCGGTCCACCACCACGCTGTTATAATAGTTTATACTGCTGACCACAATGCGATAGTTTACCGCCATCTTGAACATGAATCAAAAATAAAAAGCCAATAGCATCCAATGAGAAACTGGTTCCTGTCCAAAGCAAAGGCCAACAAAAGCTTCTGTCAGTAGTTCCTCAGTAATGAGGTTCATCCAGAAAACTGCTGCTTCTGCAGAATATCAGGCCAAATAAAAAAGGTTCAGTCTGAGAGCATTAGCTGTGTCCCGTCCATAACGAGGTAATTGTAGTGTTAGCATCGGCAACAAGGCTATCCATTCCTCAGCGAGAGGCCCCGTGGCCTAATGATAGGCCAGCATGCCGCAGTCCAGATCATCTCTCCTCAACCAAAAATGCGGCAGCTCCTGAGACCACCGTCTTAATGCATTTCACAGATGTGCTTTTCTTCCCAGCCTCTTTTTTTCTAAACGTCCGTCCGTCTGTCTGTCTGCAGATGCTTGGAGAATTCAACGAGACCTGAGGGGCAGAGATGGAGAGAGAGAGAGAGACAGCTTGCTTTAGTTTTGTGTATGATTGACGGACTGATCAATGACCGGATTTGGACGGAAGGATAATTACAGATAACATAACGACAGTCTGTCAACAACAAAAAAATCACCTCGCTGCTGTCTCTCCGGCTCAATGGATTTACCTCATACAGAGAGACTCACACTCGCAGCATCAGATTCTCCATCACAGATTCATTTTTAAAGCACCTCAATTAGAATTAAGGGTGGGGCCAAATCCTACCCCAACAATTACAGAGTTAAAAAAACAAGGGTAATTTGTGAAAAGGTCACAGAGCCTCACGGCTGTTCCATTCAGCCTCATTACCGCTGGTGTATGAAATGAAGCCATAAATTTTAAACTGTACACTTTAGAAAAGAACCTTTTCTGTACTGCAGTGTACAAATAAAGGCGTGGTCCAAGTAAGTTTGGATTGACTGTTTAAATGACTAAATGACTAAAAAATGACTAAATGTATGGATTGAAAATACACAAAAACGACCATTCTGAAAGACTTTTTCGGAGACGTGGAAGGTGTAATAGCTGCAAGGGGAAACAATTTAAACCAATGTGTCATTAAATCCCTCAGGGGGTGACACGGTGGCTTAATGGTTAGCATGTTCACCTCTCATCACTGGGGATCCAGGTTCGAATCCGGATCTGGGTGGAGATTCCATGTTCTCCCCGTGTCGGCCTGGGTTTCCTATGAGGGTTTCCAAAGTCCAAAAACATGGATTCAAGGTAAATTGAAATTCCCCATAGTGGCGCCCTGTCCTGGGTGTATCTGCCCCGCGCCCGAAACGTTCTCATCTGGATGGGCATGGGGAAACACCCCCCCCCCCCCCCCCGTGACCCTAGTAGAGGATTAGGCAGAAGATAATGGATAGATGGAAAATGCCCCAGGAATTAATAGGACTGATGATGAAAGATGGGCGGCACAGTGGCTTAGTGGTTTAGCATGTTCTCCTTTCAGCACAAGGGATTCCCGGTTTGAATCCCCATCTGGGTGGAGTTTCCATGTTCTCCCCGTGTCCGTGTGAGTTTCCTCCGGGTTCTCCGGTTTCCTCCCACAGTCCAAAAACATGGATGGAAAACATTAAGTCAATTGAGTTCTCCAAATTGCCCCATATAGAGTGTGTGTGTGAGTGAGTGTGTGCCCAGTGATAGATTGCCTCCCTGTCCTGGCTGTGTCTGCCCAGCGCCCGAAACTTTCTCCCCTGGATGGGCATGGGGAACCCCCCGCAACCCTGAATGGATGATGAAAGATGGCTAATTAATAAATGGGCAGACGTGCATGTTTCTGTCTGCCACGTACCGTTGCACGTCGATATCTAACTCAACTAAAAACCAATACACAGTGTAACACGATGATTTAAAGAGGACCAGAAAACCAGTTTTTGCAGGACTTAGCAAGTAATTAATTAGGAATCAGTTAAAGTTACACACACACACACACACACACACACACACACACACACACACACACATACACACTGTCATTCAACCGGCGTTATCTAATCTGCAGATCCTCTGCATGCTGTTCTTCTAAACATCAAACACTCGGTGTGAGGAACTCTGCACCGCACAAAGCTCCCTTTCACCAGGACACCCAGGGACATGACAGACATGTCCGCTCTGTCCTTGGCAGCAGGGAGATTGTTGTGCTGCTGTACTTTTAAACTGCTGACCTGGAAAAGCCCCTAAAATCTCCAGGCTCCCCTCAGAGGGTCCAAATGTTGGATCACTTTGTGTGTCAGAGTTGCTCTCAGCGCTCGTCTTCGTCTCTGTGTCTTCATTAATGTTTTTTATTACCGATTTTAAACGGCTGCTGGGTGTTTTATTTGTTCTTAAACTTTTATTTAAACTTAAATCTTTAGAAAGTTTTCTTTCAGTCTTTTTCTTTTTCCTTTTTTTTCTTTATTATTACAGATGTGCTGCGTTCTGTTCTGTTCCAATCATCACAATCCAAATTCTAATGACCGCTTCAGCTGCAAAAACCTCCAACGCTTTACATGTTTCAGCTGCATGTTCACTCATTCATTCATTCACTTACTCACTCACAAACTCACTCCTTCACTCATTCACTCACACACTCACTCATTCACTCACTCTCACTCACACACTCACAAACTCACTCACTCACTCACACTCACAAACTCACTCACTCACTCACTCACTCACAAACTCACTCCTTCACTCACACACTCACTCATTCACTCACTCACACTCACAAACTCACTCACTCATTCACACACTCACAAACTCACTCACTCACTCACACACTCACAAACTCACTCCTTCACTCATTCACTCACACACTCACTCACTCACTCACACTCACAAACTCACTCACACACACTCACAAACTCACTCACTCACTCACACACTCACAAACTCATTCACTCACTCAGTCACTCACTCACAAACTCACTCCTTCACTCATTCACTCACACACTCACTCATTCACTCACTCACACTCACAAACTCACTCACTCACTCACACACTCACAAACTCACTCACTCACTCACACACTCACAAACTCATTCACTCACTCAGTCACTCACTCACACACTCACAAAACTCACTCACTCACACACTCACACACTCACTCACTCACACACTCACTCAGTCACTCACACACTCACTCATTCACTCACACACTCACTCACTCACACACTCACTCACTCACACACTCACTCACTCACACACTCACTCAGTCACTCACACACTCACTCACTCATTCACTCACTCACTCACTCACTCACTCACTCACTCACACAAACTCACTCACTCACTCACAAACTCACTCACTCATTCACTTACACACTCACTCACTCACACACTCACTCACTCACACACTCACTCAGTCACTCACACACTCATTCACTCACTCACTCACTCATTCACTCACACACTCAAAAACTCACTCACTCATTCACTTACAAACTCACTCATTAACTCATTTATTCACTCACTCACTCCTTCACTCACAAACTTATTCACTCAAAAACTTACTTATTCACTCAATCACTCACTCATTCACTCACTCACTGCTCACTTGATCAGTTGCATTAACATATAAGTGCACTTTGTGTTTTTATAATTACAGACTGCAGGTCCAGAACCCTGACCTCAACCCCATCGAACCAACATCGGTGTCTGACCTCACAAACGCTCTCCTTTATCCATGACTAAACGTTCTCAGACACGGCCAAAAAATCCGAAGAAAAAGCCTTTAATGGAAAAGAAGGAGATTTATTAAATTTAATATCGACCGAGCGGAATCTAAATGTGGCTGATTCTAACGAATCATGAATCATCAGATTCTTTAGGTTAAATGAATCATTGTTGGATTGAATTGCACTGAAACATATGATTACAGTTCAAGTATGTGTGTGTGTGTGTGTGTGTGTGCGTGTGTGCGTTTGTGTGCGTGTGTGTGTGTGTGACAGATAAACTCTAAACTGTAATGTGAACCGTGTTAATGTGCAGTGTCGTGCCAGTCTGATGAGAAAGTGTTCAGTCGTCAGCATGATGGATGGAGTCAGTCTCTGTGACTCAACCTGCCAGGAAACACACACCTCATCTCACCCACTTGGCCTGAGCAATCACACCCACCCATACACACTGACACCCACCCACCCACATACACATACTCATCCACCCAGCCGCCAACACCGCCCCCCCACACCACACACACACACCCACAGTATATGGACAAAAGTATTAGGACGTCGAACAGGACCCCACATGGCATTCCCTTTCTTTGCATCTATACCAGCATCCATTGCTTTAGGGTCTATAGATTTTACTTCATGCATGCTAAGATAGATCCAGAAGAACTCATTCATTCATTCATTATCTCCTGCTTTATACTCTAGTAGGGTCGCGGGGGGGTTCCCCATGCCCATCCAGGGGAGAACGTTTCGGGCGCTGGGCAGATAGACCCAGGACAGGACGCCGATCCATCGCTGGGCACACACTCACTCACACAGACACACTCTATATGGGGCAATTTGGAGAATTCAATTGACTTGATCCATGTTTTTGGACTGTGGGAGGAAACCAGAGAAAGCGGAGGAACCCACACGGACACGGGGAGAACATGGAAACAGCGAACGTGCTGACCACTAAGCCACCATGCTGCCCCCTTTAAAGAAAATTACTTTTTAAAAATATTTTCAAACAATTATTAGACCAAACAACTGATTCAAAGCATACACTACAATAAAATTAACACTTAGTTGGATCCCCTATCCGTATAAACACACACTCCAAAATGTAGTGGAAAACCTTTAAAGGTGTCCATACTTATTGTCGGTCCAGTGGAGAGTTAGTGAATGATAAGAAGCTTCACTGTTCGATGTGTAATGGCCGTGAGTGATCTCCTCACACTGATTAAATCACCGAAATGTCGTTATTGAATAAGCAGAAGGAACTCATTAGCTCCTGAAAGTAATTATCACATATTAAAATGCACTCATTACAGCTCGGATTTCAAACACAGACATGTGGAAGAGCTGCTGTTTCTGGCTGAAGGGCCGCAAGCATGTGGTTAACGGCATTAAGCTTCAGCTCCATCACACCTCATAAATATTTACATCACAAAACCGACAGAATTAAACAAAGCACAGAGAGAGAGAGACTTTAACCGGAGATGAGAGATGCTTCAGAATCTTCAGCTCAAATAATGACCATCAGTCTTACAGTGGGGCAACCCCACCAGCACCATTATGGACATACATACACCTTAAACGAAAACTGTTGTACTTTTGAAACTGGGGTTATACTACCAGCATTAAGATTATTAATATTAAAACATCCCTCGGGTGGCACGGTGGCTTAGTGGTTAGCACGTTCGCCTCTCAGCGCTAGGGATTCCCGGTTCGAATCCCCATCTGGGTGGAGTTTCCATGTTCTCCGTGTCCACGTGGGTTTCCTCCGGGTTCTCCGGTTTCCTCCCACAGTCCAAAAACATGGATCAAGGTCAATTGAGTTCTCCAAATTGCCCCATATAGAGTGTGTCTGTGTGAGTGATTGATTGGTGTCCTGTCCTGGGTGTATCAGCCCAGCGCCCGAAACGTTCTCCCCTGGATGGGCATGGGGAACCCCACCGCGACCCTAATAGAGGATAAAGCGGAAGATAAAGAATGGATGAAAAACATCCCTCAGTCAAAGAAAGTGATTTGAAAAAGGGTCGACTTAACGAGGGAAAACATTCCGAGCTGAATAAAGTCAGGACTTTAATTTAAAGATGGATGATTTCAATCATTAGAGCGTTCAGGGTTCCAGACGCTGAAGGATGTCCTCAATCTGCCCTCGTTTTTGGAGCTGGACAGTAAAACTGAGGGCTGGAAATGAAGTCAGAAAATTAGGGGTTATGCAGAAGCACTCGGTCATTACCGTCTGAGAGTCGGAGATGTCGCGTCAGCTAAGCGCTCTTCTTCTTTTTTTTTCACTTCACTCGATTTTCCAGCAGACTGAACGATCAGCTGAGCGCAGATTCACCAAAAAAAACGTCCACGCAAGCGTTTCCCCCTGCCATGACCCAGCTCGGGTTTCACACTGCAGGGGCAAACTATGAGGCATTTTCTCCCAAACACACACACACACACACACACACACACACACACACACACACACACACATACCTCAACACCTACTGTACACAACTAAACTACTCCCTAGTGTATAGTGTGAAGTTATACCAGTGACACTGTAGCTACTCAGTGTGCAACACAAACTACACTAAACTACACATGGACGAGCCCTCTGTCCTACTGAGTGCACTAGAAAAAGCTCTAGGCACTAAAGACCTCACTAATATGTGCTCTGTGCACTAATGAGCTACCTGTGCACTAATGAGCTTGCTAAAATGGGCTCTGTGCACAAACACAACACTGCGTACACTAAGAGAAGCTCTGTGCACTATTGAGTGCCCTAATTAAGCATGCAAAGCAACAGATGGATGGCAGTCTGAGACGCTACACGGTGCATGGTGTATATGGTAAGTAGAGCTGATAAAATGGACCCGTTAAAGTGACCCGTGAGTGAAAATAGAATCGTTTATCTCGTCCATCGCTGGCACTGGGTTGACGCCAGTTGGGTTGGCGTTCAGCACTGCAAAATGGTGGAACAATCTTCCCAACTCTGTCCGTAAGGCAGAATCACTAAGCAGTTTTAAGAAACTACTGAAGACGCATCTCTTTAACAAATACATATTGTAAAAAAAAAAAAAAAAGGGGGGGGGGGGGGGTGCAGCATCAAATAGCAATCAGATTTGATGAATTTACAGTATAGTTGGTTTTCTGCATAACTTCTGACTTATAATGTTCTCATTTGTAAGTCGCTTTGGATAAAAGCGTCTGCTGAATGACTAAATGTAAATGTAAATGTAAATGATAAGAAGCGGTCAGCTCAGTATGAGTAAGAGAGGAAGAACGAGGCCGCCGCAGAGCTCTTTGGGAATCAGGCAGCTGTGGGAACGAGGTGCTAATCGCCGAGTCATCTCATTTTATTGTTTAAAGGAAATGAGAACTTGTTGATGGGACTCAGATTAGACAATAAAACATTAGAACCTGACTTCATTTTTCAGGGTATTTCTGGAGGTTTATTGGAATTGTTCAGGGAAGCGGCAGCTGTGCTCACACATCTGTCCTTGCTGCTGTAAGAGGCTCCATTAATAAAAAAAATCTGAATCGCTCGTCTTCCTGTTGAACGGTAAACAGGAAGTCGGTCATGCGGGGCTCGCTGTAGAAAACAATCGCTTCTCGTTGAGCCGATCGGTCCCGTCCGTCAGCCGATCAGACATTATTCAACAAATAAACACTTATCCCAGTCAACTCACAGACACGCTTGGCGCACGGAGACGGCATCTGAAGACACATTAGTAAATAAACGAGGGAATGAACTCAATTAGACGGACCTGCATGATGGACAACTCATCCTCAGTCAGAACCCATGACTTCTGCTTTCACTCTGGGTGCTGGAGGTGGCGCCGGTCACATCACAACATCCCATCTAAGTGGGTATTGGTCTGATGTGTCAATGGCTGTGTCCAAAATCCTAAAAGCTGACGGTGAGAATGTCTGTCTAAGATCAGGGCTATCTCAGGAGGTCTATAATCACTCCATGACCTACCGAACGGGGGCACATCGTGCTACCTTATAATTTAACTGGAGGTGCTCAGGCAAAGAAATAAAGAAATGTCAGAAAGCAGGGACACCGGAGCACCCTCGCTTCCAAAGACTAAACCTTTGGTAGCTGCTTCATAAATACTAAAGTCTAAGGAAACTTTCAGAAGAGTGTTACGACCTGCTTTGTGGTATTTTTCCTATTTTTAAATGAATTGTTGAGATTTTTTTATGTTATCTGTTTAAATACCAGGGGCGGCAGGGTGGCTTAGTGGTTTAGCATGTTCTCCTCTCAGCGCTAGGGGTTCCCGGTTCGAATCCCCATCTGGGTGGAGTTTGCATGTCCTCCCCGTGTCCGCGTGGGTTTCCTCCGGGTTCTCCGGTTTCCTCCCACAGTCCAAAAAACATGGATCAAGTCAATTGAGTTCTTCAAATTGCCCCATATAGAGTCTGTATGTGTGAGTGAGTGTGTGCCCAGTGATAGATTGGCGTCCTGTCCAGGGTGTATCTGCCCAGCACCCGAGATGTTCTCCGCTGGATGGGCATGGGGAACCCACCCCACGACCCTAGTACAGTAGAAGATAAAGCGGAAGATAATAAATGAATGGATGGATGGATGTTTAAATACCAAACAGAATTAAGTTGGTCACTTTAGACTGTTGAAGTGGTATAGTGTTATTAGAACGTGAGTTGGAGTCACACATGAGAACCTCCGTTACTACTGTACATACACACACCACATTCTCCTATAGTCAGTCCACCATTAACGCTGTAACTTCATCCTTTTGCTTTATTAACACCACGTCAGGGCTCCAGATTGGCACCGGCAGGTTTCTCTTCCTTTCTTTTTCTTCCCGGCACGTCTTTTTCCTCAACTGCTGAACTTTGTGACAACAAGCCCATCCTCATCACGAACAGAATAACAGCCTTACAAAAAACGCCCTTTTATCTTTTAACAAACGGCTCATGTCTAAGCAGGTCCCTCGGCAGCGCCGCAATCCAAAACTCGCTACCAACAATCAGTCAGCTCAGGTTACCAACACACAGCGCCTCTGCGGTCAGGTGAACCGTCACCTAAATTAGCTTATCTTGCTATAGTAGACGGTAACGACCACTAACGAGAATAAACACTGACCACAAAGTAGCACTCAACACTTTTTCGACAAAATTGGAGAGAGTGGATTTATGACCTGTGTGTTTCCAAGAGAAAAAAAGGGGAAGCCTAAAAAAAGACCTCCGGAAAAAAGACAGGGAAATACAGAAAGCATTAAATTCTGAGAAGGTAAAAATGACATTCTCCTCGTAGGAATCAATAAATCCATGACACATCTGGTCTAAAAGAGTCTGGATTCCTGGAATCGATTGGATTCACAGCAGACACAGTTTATCTTTTCCCCGGCATCTGAGTAATAATAGAAATGAAAAAATAAAGAGGGAAGAAAAGTGCAGGGTTTTGAAGCGTGTGGCAGTAAATCTGTGGCACTTTTATTGGAACATCAAGAGAACGTGTCTTTTTTATAGAATCATAACCTTGTCAAAGCAGAAATTATTTCAATACACTGAAGATAACGATCCAAAAAGGACTGGAAGCATCAAGACGTCCTACCACATTCAGGCTTGTAGTTGAGGTGATGCAGCGGTACGTTCTATAACCTGACGCAGCCAATCAGGTGATTGTTAATTGCTATTAATTGTTGATTGTTGAAGATCTTTCTGTATTTCAGCATAACTGTGAGCCTGACCGACCCACGCAGATCCCTGACCCTAGCACCATCTAACACCTTTGAAATCCATCCATCCATCATCTTCCGCTTTATCCTCTATTAGGGTCGTGGGAGGGGTTCCTTCATGCCCATCCTGGGGAGAACGTCTTGGGCACTGGGCAGATACACCCAGGACAGGACACACTCACTCACACACACACTCTATATGGGACAATTTGAGGGCGCAGTAGCTCAGTGGTCAGGGTGTTGGGCTATCAATCTGAAGGTTGGTGGTTCAAGTCCCAGGTCCACTAAAGTTACCAGTGTGGGTCCTTGAGCAAGACCCTTAACCCTCATTGCTCCAGGGATATGGGGACATGGATCAAGTCAATTGAGTTCTCCAAATTATATTTACATTTGGTCATTTTAGCAGACGATTTTATCCAAAGAAACTCCATCCAGATGGGGATTCGAACCAGGAATCCCTAGCGCTGAGAGGAGAACATGCAAACCACTAAGCCACCGTGCTGCATTGTGATGTCCTCTCTTCCTACATCAGTGTCTGACCTCTTCATTGGATCTTATGGACATGCTCCAAAATCTTGTAGAAAGCAAATCCATATTCATAAAACTATCCACTCTTTTGTGATGTGGCAGGAGAGCCAAGCCACGACAGGAAGGGGCCTTCCCCAAAGTGTTGCCACATGAAACGTTGTGCCATTAATAATAAACCGTCCCGTCCTGAAGAGGCCTGAACCCTGATTCACTTTGATCAGCTGAGTAGCGTCCAGACAGAGTGTAGCGTCATGCCGTCCTGGAGCCGGTGTTGTGTATCACTGTCTTTATAACGAGACCTGACCCCCCCACCCCCCCACCCCCCCCAGTACCAGCTAATGGTAACCATGTTAGGTCAGAGCGCTAGTTTACAAGCTTGTTCCGCGGCAGGCGTGTCAGTTTAACGTCTGAGGGGGAAACCAGAGAGCGACGCGCTCTGGATCTCACGTCCCTGGAATATCAGTGAAGTCAACAAACCCGCAACTGAATCTGGAACTGACTCACTGCACCGCGTTCACACCAAACTGGGTTTCCGTCAGATGTGATTTATTCCCTCAGACAGACACGTCCACGGTACATCACAAAAACAGAGCGACATTTAACCCATTCAGAGTTTAAAACAGGCGCTCACACTGAGACAAAAAAAAACAGGTCTGGGACGCCTACAGGAGTCAGTGGGAGTCTGTGAGGTCAGACACTGATTAAAGAGGGGAAGCTGGATCACAGTTCTAGTTCATGTCAAAGGTGTTTGATGGAGCTCATGTGGGGTCGCATTGGCTCTGGTGTATGATATCATGCACCCAGTCATGCAATTCAAGTTCCATCCATCCATCCATCCATCCATTCATTATCTTCCGCTTTATCCTCTATTAGAGTCGCGGGGGGGGGGGGGGTTCACCATGTCCATCCAGGGGAGAATTATAGACTGTATTTAATAGCTGTTACTTACACACGTCTAAAACGGGAAATTCAGAACTCAGTGGGATTTTACTAAATGCACACGCACACACACACACACACATTATAAAGAACAGTGATAAATAATATTAAAATAATATTAAATATTAAATAATATAACCTTCGACACATGGCTTCACCTTAAACTGATGGACATCATTCCCACAGTGTTAACAAGCTTTTGTTTCCTCAATGAGATACATGCAGGACATCTTTTATCTGTCTGACTCATGTTGCATGGTTTGTAATGTACAGTGTAATATTACAGACTGTGTGTGTGTGTGTGTGTGTGTGTCTGTGTGTGTTTCAATGAAGCTATTTAATTAAACCCTTGTATCTGTCATTCCTAGTAAAGCGGTGCCTTCATCATGTTTTGTCCTCATTACTGACCTGTTCTTTTCTGAAAAAATTAGACAGATGAAGAAGCAGCAGATATTACAACTATTTTTCCAGTAGACGTTAAAAAGGCACGATCTCAAATCGCTTCTGTCGCTACCGCTGGAAGAGGTGTGACTTTAATAGATGTATATCTGTACCAGGGCAGAAGGTGGGGCCTGAAAACATTCATTCATTCATTCATTCATTATCTTCCGCTTTTATCCTATATTAGGGTCGTGGGGGGGTTCCTCATGCCCATCCAGGGGAGAACGTTTCGGGCAGATACACCCAGGACAGGGCGCCAATCCATCGCTGGGCACACACTCACTCACAGAGACACACTCTATATGGGGCAATTTGGAGAACTCAATTGACTTGATCCATGTTTTTGGACTGTGGGAGGAAACCTGTGAACCCGGAGGAAACTCACGCGGACACGGGGATAACATGCAAACTCCACCCAGATGGGGATTCGAACCGGGAATCCCTAGTGCTGAGAGGAGAACATGCTAAACCACTAAGCCACCGTGCCGCCGGCCTGAAAACACTTCTGTAAAATTGAGTGAAGATGACCTGAGCCTCTTTAAAACCTAAACGAGTGATGAATTTTTTTTTTTTTTTTTTCATATTTCCTGAAATCAAGTTCTCTTTCCAGGCAACATCATAAGGCTTAGACTCAGTTTTATGAGTCCGACATTTTGAAGTCCTGCAGCCGAGGTCTTTATAGGACTTTGGGAGATTTAACAGACGCACAAACTGCTCTCATAAATCCAAACCACAGCCGTATTTAAATCTGAAGTATTTCACTCGTCTGCGCAGCCACACGCTTTGTTACATCTGCTTTGAGTCAGAGCGACTATTTCTGAACATGCAGGTCATACCGCAGACAAAGCTCGGCATTATCTTCTACAATTACAATGTGTGTGTGTGTGTGTGTGTGTGTGTGTGAGTGTGTGTGTGTGTGAGTATGTATGCAAAGGGAATTCCTCTGAAGGGGAGTGCCTGTGTGTTTCCTGTATAGAGGAATACCCCCGAACTGCAGCAGTTACCTCACGTGAGAGTTCGGGTATTAAATGATCGGTACAGTGCTGAAATCAGTTCAAGGTGAAATCCAAGAACCCCCAGAGGTTTGTTAGAATAATCTGAGGATTCTGTGAGGAGCTTTTTATTCTGATGACTATGAAACATAACATGTACTTAGAAAAAGATGCTATAAAGCTTTAGACCTTTTTTTCCCCCAGTATGCCTTCACTACTTGGCAAGTTCATAAATACAAATCTAGATTTTGGATCACGTTTAGTTTGCTCAAGTACAGACTTTAGTTAAATCCTATTCATAACTCAAACGTACATCAGACGGTTACACAATTCTGATTTGCCCTGACTTTAGTTCTCACAGACGGGTCGGGGATGATGTGCTTAGACGCAGGGATTTTGCGTATTGAACAAAGTGATAGTAAAATGCTGTAACAACTTTAGTTCAGGCAATAAACTGCAGTCAGTGATGTCGGAGTCACATGATGCACTGTGTCAATCAATCACTCAATTAATTAAATGGCGTGCTTTATTATCAGCTCTAACTGCCTTCCTCTGTCTGTTTCTTTTGAGGTGTGACCGGCTTCCTGGAGGTGTGGTCAGACCTTCATCCATGGCTCTGCCGACAAATCCTGGATGGAAACTGAATATTAATTGGACTGGCGGTCCTGCAGGACGCCCCCTAATGGACTCACATATAGTTTTCCAGTTGTTAGTTTTTCCATTTGTTAAATATCTCTACATGGCTGTCCTACACTGTTGTTGCTGCCCGGCCGCTCAAGGAGGACGAGTCCCCCACTGAGTCTCGGTCCTCCCAATGTTTCTTCCATAAATAACAACATAACAGGGAGTTTTTTCTTGCCACTGTCTCTTCAGCTTGATCTTTGGGGTTTAAAGGCTTTTCATTCTGTAAAGCTGCTTTGTCACAACGTACTGTTTTAAAAAGCGCGACATAAATAAATGACTTGAACTTGAACTTGCTGAAATAACCCAGGACGAGTAGCACGGCTCAGTCCGTGAGTCTTGGCGGGAAACGCAGACTCGGCTGGGTTTAAACGTAACGGCTGACGTCTGTAACTCGGTGGCTCCGTGATAACTGCAGCTTCACGCGACGCGGTCCTCCGGCTCTGAATGGCCCCTCTGCGTTCTGAATTGTTGTCGGGATTTACAGACAGACACACACCCTGTTCCACCCAGTCTAAATACAGCTGGGTTTCATGAGTCAGCACGTTTTTACAGGTAAACACAGCTAACCAACATTTCAACCCTGTCTGAGTCCTAATTTATTTTAATGAGAAAGTAACTGAGGCAAACTTACAAAATCTGTTAGAGCCTCCACAGAACGCCAATGTAAAAATCTGTCCTTCATACGAACAGCCAACACGAGTTATCAGTAATTCTCCGGTTGAGGAATGGTGGTCAGTGATTGGCCACTGGGAAAAATGGTTAGCAGTCACAATGTTAAAACGTGTGATCGGTACCTGGCCATTAAACACATGGTAATGAGACATTGAGATTAATGATTTATTATATTCTGCTGTAATATTAATCCACAAAAAAAATCATTCTTTGTCAGAATTAATGATGACCATTTCTAACAATAACAGTGACACACCTCACTTCTTGCTTCAGGCTGTAAAAATGGGAGTATTATTAAAGCAGAACCGCTAATGAACATGTCAGAGCATTTTAAGGATCTTAATAGTGTTTAAAGAGGGTGTGTGTGTGTATGTGTGTATGTGTGTGTGTGTGTGTGTGTGTGTGTGTGTGTGTGTGTGTATGTGTGTGTGTGTGTGTGTTTTAATAAGGTCAGGATTTCATAACTCAACATTTCAAAAATAAATGTCTGCTTTGAAATCCATCCATTATCTTCTGCTTTATCCTCTATTAGGATCGCGGGGGGGTTCCCCATGCCCATCCAGGGGAGAACGTTTCGGGCGCTGGCAGATATACCCAGGACAGGGGGGCAATCTATCACTGGACACACTCACTCACACAGACACCCACACATACACACTCTATATGGGGCAATTTGGAGAATTCGACTGACCTTAATCCATGTTTTTGGACTGTGAGAGGAAACCGGAGAACCCAGAGTAAACCCATGCAGACATGGGGAGAACATGGAAACTCCAACCAGATTGGGATTCGAACCGGGAATCCCTAGCGCTGAGAGGAGAACGTTCTAACCACTAAGCCACCGTGCCACCCCACCTTTGAAATAAAATGTAAAATGAATCTAATTTTATTAAAAAAAACTCAACAGTTTTCCTGTCCTCTCTTTTGTCTGTCCCTTTTACTTTGTTCTGTAATGTTTAGATCCCAGACAGGACACTCACAGAACATGTGTTATTTATGTGATAGATCATCATCATCACTGCTGTATCTGATCCAACATACACCAAAATCCATGACACCACCCTGTCAGTGTCACTGCAAAATAGAACGAAACGGAACGGAACTGTAGAACTACAAAATTCCCGAAGTGAGAAATGTGTCTGAGCTTAAAGCTGGAACAACCTAAACCCTTCCTTTATTCGGGTAACACACTGCTCTGAGGCATTACCTGAGTCACGCCTGTCTCTGTAATAATACATAATTGTACGGGTTCCACTGTTGATCCTGTAAATATATGTAATTACTGAGTTTAGTTCATACACATCTTTCACTATAATTACTTATCACACTAAATTAGATTTGTTAGTGAATCATAAGGCCGTATGTGTATTCAGGTTATGAAATGGTTGACATGAGGTTGGTTTCCCAATGTTCTGCCTCCATCTGGATCCTGCTATTGATGCAACAGAGTAAATACAGCTAATCATTTCAGTCTAAACACTTTATAGTTCATATGTTTATTCTGATTTGGCGTTCCTGTTGGTTTAAACCTTTTAATAGAGTGACAAAACACAAGATATGAGAAATGAGGACATCATTTTTATTTTATATTGATTTATTTTTTATAGTTTTCCTTTGTTAGATTCTGCCCCCGTCATGAGTTCTAATGCTTTAATCCATATAGTTTAACTCGGGATACATGCCACTCCTACTACACTAATTCTGATATTTTCTTCTGTCGCCATAGAAACAAGGTATGATTACATGTTTTAGAACGATTTGAGGGGCTGTTTTTTTCTCTGATATTAAGGTGGGTATTTATAACTGTAATTTTAAGGGAAAATCTGAACTTTAAAAAGACCTTAAAATGACTTGGGGTTTCACCATGTTCATGTTCTCCAGGGGAGAACGTTTCATGCGCTAGGCAGATACGGCCAGGACAGGGTACCAATCTACTGCTGGGCACACTCACTCACACAGACACACACTATATGGGGCAATTTGGAGCATTGAATTGACCTTCAATCCAAGTTTTTAGACTGTAGAAGGAAACTGGAGAACCCGGAGGTAACCCACATGGACATGGGGGAACATGGAGACTGGACCAAGATCAGAATTCGAACCTGGATACCCAGCGCCATATCTAAGCCATCATGCCGCTCCACAGGAAGGCCACCATTTGAAATGTTTTATTCAAATATAAGATAACAAAACACTGAATATAAATACAAGGAAGTAGACGGCGCTGTAGAAACTAATTTCCAGCTTTTACTGCTTCAGAGCTTTTCCTTGAGGGAGTAAAATTTAAGACGTAATATTCTTAAAGGGATTTAGATCTTGAGGAACATTAGCGAGGTTCTTCTGAATGGTAATGCGTTTACAGGAAAAACAGATGGTCAATAAACACCACGATTTTATATCGTACTTAATAAGCGGCATGTCCATCACAGTGGTGTGTTAATTAATTAATCTACAAAAAAAACTGAGGAGGACCTGAACATCAAAAAAAAAAAAAACACTGCACTTCAAACCGAACGGTCTGCATTTATATCAATTACAGACTCATTTACCATCTATACAAAACAGCCAACACACATGCACACACATGCACTGGAGACTGCAAACAGTGCACACACACACACACCACATATACACACACTTTGTCTTCATGTCGTTGTTCAGAGTTGTAGCCATGGTAACGAGTTTAAGACAGCCTGAAGTAAGTGCATCATTATATTCTAGCTGTAGCTCTGCAGAGACGCTGATGAATTAAAAACGCAGAAGCCATTCGAGCCGGCCGCGTCGGACCCTACGGCACTCGCGCACCCCACGGTGATGTCATCCCGTCTTCTCAACCCAGAGAAAGGGACGGATGTGTTGACTTTGATCATGCCATCGTTATTATGATGTCACTGTGCGCTGATAACATGTCTCAACTTTCCCTCTCCTAGCTCACATTGTGTTCCCCGGTCGATGTGGCATGTAGGAGCCTGTTTTCTTCTAATATTACTGCCCTGGTGTGTGTGTGTGTGTGTGTGTGTGTGTGTGTGTGTGTGTGTGTGTGTGTGAAAAATGGTCTTTCATTGTAAAAAACACAAACACTCTGTTATTATTCATTATGTATTAAACTATTAATCTTCTCTTGATGACAGGCA
Organism: Corydoras sp. C115; assembly: GCA_019802505.1. Classification (NCBI taxonomy): domain Eukaryota; kingdom Metazoa; phylum Chordata; class Actinopteri; order Siluriformes; family Callichthyidae; genus Corydoras; species Corydoras sp. C115. Next base: position 221,867 of record JAFMOC010000184.1, on the reverse strand, counting down.
GAGCTGCAGAGTGCGGGATGAAGTATTTACTATATATTTAGGAATTTAATATGTCCATAATACAATCAAACTAAGAGTGTTAAGCAGCGTGGGATGGCCAGGGATTCACCAAAATGAAGGTGAGTATTAAACTGAGATGTTTTAAAGCTGTGGAGTAAAAAAACCTGAAGTGTTTCACCTTTAAATTCAGAAATTATGGGTGTTTTTTGGTCTCATTTTCACAAGTGTATGCAGTCAATAGAAGGCAAGACAAGCACACAGACAGACTGAAGACTAACCCATTGGATTGAATTGGAATGCTGATTTAAAATCTCCTCTAAGCAGCTCTATGTGTGAATGGAACAAACAGACAGCAGCTCTGTCTTGAACCCACACATGCCGCGTCCACGTGTGACCTCACGAACCCGCTATAATGAACTGCTGCAGGGCAAAGGTTAAGGGTCAAAGGTAAGAGTTGGTGTCAGCCCTCAGTCATGCTACACAGTGTGTGTGGTAGGGTCAGTGTTTGGAATCTAAGGCACTCTGCTCTGTACCTCCGCAGACCTCAGATGTTTCCTCAACGCTGTTCTCACGCACACTTAGTTTGTCATTGCAATTCCAATTTTTGACCTTGTTCTACTTTAGGCGGCACGGTGGCTTAGTGGTTGGCACATTCGCCTCTCATCACTAGGGATTCCCGGTTCGAATCCCATCTGGGTGGAGTTTCCATGTTCTCCCCGTGTCTGTGTGGGTTTCCTCCGGGTTCTCCGGTTTCCTCTCACAGTCCAAAAACATGGATCAAGTCAATTGAGTTCTCCAAATTGCCCCATATAGAGTGTGTCTGTGTGAGTGAGTGTGTGCCCAGTGATGGGTTGGCACCCTGTCCTGGATGTATCTGCCCAGAGCCCGAAAAGTTCTCTCCTGTATGGGCATGGGGAACCCCACCGTGACCCTAGTAGAGGATAAAGTGGAACATAATGGATGGACCTCTCCCAACTAATGAGCAGAAACGTTCAGGTTCATGGTGCCTGTGTGAAAGGGGCTACATCTTCATTAATGTTTCCGGAGTGATGTGTGCAATCGGTGATGCGGTGTGTTGTTCGCTGTTAACCTTGTAAACACAACCATGTTACACAAACTGCCTTCAGAAAACATGCTGAGTATGATTTCTCCCTCTGGACCCTCATTCCTGACTTGTTCTCCACTGACGGAGCAGTGAGATGGAAACAGAAACTCCTACATTGATCTTTCCCAACATTTAAAGAGAAGTGCCCCTCACGCCCTTCATGGTGTTAAAACTCCAGTCAGGGTGTGAGGGTCCAATGGAGAGGAGGTGTACAGTGGGAGGGAGAACACAGGGAGTGAAGGGAGTGGAGGGCAAGAAAGGTTATGTTTTGGACAATTGAGGAAACTGCACGCACTAAGGAGTTTAACAGTTTCAAATATTTTGAAACCAACCAACCGACGAAAAATCATTTGATAAAGTGATCTAACTTTGCACAATGGCTCGATTCTTTCCCTTTCTCCTTCCTCTGGCTTATTTTTTGGCACGAGAAGAAAGTTTCTCTGTGATGGAGGAAGTTCATACAGGGAGGGGACACTGGAAAATGGAGGAGGAAAAGAGAAAAAAACATGCCATTCTGTGGAGTCAGCTCGCGAATGTTCCGTTCGAGATGGTGGCTGATGGAATATAATGGTCACGTCAAGGGCACCGTTTCCTACTTGTTAACACTGTACTCGCTTCATTTTGGAGACTTTTATTCTAAAATACAGATGCTGTCCAAAGACCTTCGTTTTTTTTTTTTAGAAGAGAGGAAACATGTGCACTAGACTTAAAACACTGAACAGACAAAAGTCTCGAGGAAAGACAAAGGAACGAATTCTTAATCTGAGAATTCAGATGGTCAGGGGTTTGAGTCTTACTGTCATCAAGAACTCATGAAGTCATGAAAGTTGGACAACATTCAAGGACGATGAATCCCCCACTGAGCCTTGGTTCTCCCAAGGGTTCTTCCTTAAAATAACAAGATAACAGGGAGTTTTGTCTTGCCACTGTTGCTTCAGCTTGCTCTTTGGGGGTTTAAAGGCTTTTAACTCTGTAAAGCTGCTTTGATGACAATGTACTGTTGTAAAAAGGCGCTATATAAATAAATTACTTGAACTTGAACTTCAATTGTATGCTTTCTCATCGGTGACCGACCTCACAAATGCTCTTCTGGTAATGAATTGGCAAAATTTCCACAGATGCACCTTAAAATCTTATAGAAAGACTTTCCAGAAGAGTGAAAGCAGTATCTCCTATTATGCTTTTCTTCAGACCAACTGTTAACGCTGTAACTGTATTGTTGGTGCTGATTGGTACAGGGGTTAGGTCAAATTAAAGTATTGTAATTTTTCATGAATGGGTAAATTCCCCCTTAGTGCTCTGGCCTACGTACTCCCACTGTAGGGTCCTTGGCGGACCAATGTTCTGTTAATATCCCCCTTTTTTTTCCCCCAAAGAAATGAATGTAAATTTGATCCCTATTCCCTCATCCCCTGATTAAAGCCCATGTTCCATTATACAGTAAAAAGTTTTTAATTAATAAAAACATAAAATTGTGGTAGGTTAGGTTAGGGTTAGGAAACCTAAGTACCAATCAGCACCAAGAAAACAATTACAGTGTTATATTTCCACACATTATTTAAATAAACCCCAACGCTGACGAACGCCGACCGATAAACATTACAGAGCTGCTGGAAGTTTATTAAAAACACAAAAGAATTTTCCTCACGCATTCATCTTGTTCAGTTCTCGTCAGCTGATGTGACCAAAATGCATTTCGTTTCCATTCTGTTTGTTGGCTCTGAAATAAAATCAATGTGGAAAATGAATGCAGTCGGCGATGAATGCGGCCCCCTCTAAAGGAACTGGAACACTGAGACCCATTCATTAGATTTTACTGTACACTGAGGACATTTGGGCTAGAGATCAAAAGATGAATACGATTAGAGAATTTGAACGTTCAGCATTTATTTCCTGGTGCATGCATCCGGATGTGAAGAGTCATATCAGAGAACAAACAACGATCAAAGTCAAAAAGTCAAAGTCAAAACTGTCCGCCAAGAAATACACTGGCAGTTTCATTACATTTACATTTAGATTACATTTGGTTGTTGAGCAGACGCTTTTATCCAAAGCGAGCACAGGGTCGGCCACAGCGCCCCCTGGAGCAATGAGGGTTATGGGCCTTGCTCAAGGACCCACATGGGTAACTTCAAACTTCCAGCTAACGATCGGCGACAGGGGCGCAGTAGCTCAGTGGTCAGGGTATTGGGCTGTCAATCTGAAGGTTGGGGGTTGAAATCCCAGGGCCACTGAAGTTACCAGCGTGGGTCCTTGAGCAAGGCCCTTAACCCTCATTGCTCCAGGGATGCTGTGATTAACCCTGTGCTCACCTTATAAGTCGCTTTGGATAAAAGCGTCGGCTAAATGACCAAATGTAAAAAAAAATTTTGTGAAGGAAATCCAAAAAAACAAGAGCGCTATCACAAAAAAGAAAGAACTAATCCAGGCATTAATCAAGATGCCAACTGTTTACCTGCAGAACGGGACTGGGATAAGCCCCAAATTGTTATGGGAAAGTGTAGGTGGGTTGGGCCACACCTACGCCAGCACACCTTTCTAGTGCACCTGAGCTTAACTGGCAATCAGGCAGCACTCTATTTACAGAGCGAGGAGAGTTAGCCGGTTGCCAGTTGGTCTCCTCTCTTGAGAACCTGGTAGGTAGTCCTGGTCGCCATAACCTTCGGAATTTCTGTACCCATGGACTTCTATCCTGCTAGACAGTTGTCTGGTTAGGAGGTCTATTCCTCCTGGTTGTGTATCTGCGCCTTGCTGGTGTTTGTTCTCTTTTGTTACAGGACAGAAGCAGACCCTGTTCTTCTTTTGTTGGACTTTTACTGTGCCATTTTCTGTTGGACTTCCGGGAACGGTTCCCTGGTCACCTTCTTATTTGGCTCGATCCCTTTGGACTCTCGCACCTGAGACTCGTAACATTCATTCATTCATTATCTCCCGCTTTATCCTCGATTAGGGTAGCAGTGGGGTTCCCCATGCCCATCCAGGGGAGAACATTTCGGACACTGGGCAGATACACCCAGGACAGGGCGCCAATCCATCGCTGGCCACACACTCACTCACACAGACACACTCTATATGGGGCAATTTTGAGAATTCAATTGACTTGATCCATGTTTTTGGACTGTGGGAGGAAACCGGAGAACCCGGAGGAAACCCACGCAGACATGGGGAGAACATGGAAACTCCACCCAGATGGGGTGGAATCCCTAGCGCTGAGAGGCGAATGTGCTAACCACTAAGCCTCCGTGCCGCCGACTCGTAACATATTTTGTGTTTTGCTCCTGTGGGTTTACGTTTGTTATTTGTTGTGTTGGAATAAAAGGGGTCTTCCCGATCCATCTCGCTCTGACTTTCCAAGTAGGGTTCCAAATAATTATCGGGATCTTAGTGATCCCTAACAGTACCAACTGGCCACCGGCTAACTCTCCTCGCTCTATAAATAGAGTGCTGCCTGACTGCCAATTAAGCTCAGGTGCACTAGAAAAGCGTGCTGGCGTAGGTGTGGCCCAACCCACCTATACTTCCCCATAACACCAAATGCTCCAATCCGCATTTTAATTGCATGTTACCTGCACTTCTGAGGTTGTGAACTGCGTCGGCTCCGACGGTCTGCAGTTCACATGCTTTTAAAGCCTTCCTCACTAGAACTCTAAACGTAAACGTTCAGCTCTTTATTATTTCCACGGCCGGCGGTGGCACAGTGGTTACAGCACAGCACTGTTATGATCTTAATGCCACTCTTACTTAATAAAATAAAGACGGTCTGTTTATAGAACCGTACGAAGTGGCTAAATAAATCTCGCCACACTGTATATACTGGGATCAGGAGAGATCAAACCACCTGTAACCATGAACTCTATTGTTGCCAATCCGACGTCGGATTAAAGCGCCGCTGCTCCTGGTTCAGTGACTCAGAAACAGATCACCATCGCAGTCTTCACCACTTTGTACGCGAAACATCAGACAGATATTGACCTAAACCCACACGCCTTTCTTTCCGAGTTTTCTCTGCGTGTTTGAAACTTTATCCGAGCGCCGCGGCTCTGAACACACAGATCTCAGTAAACAGAACGCCGAGTGTGATGATGGATCTCTCACGGCTCAGTCATCACCCAGCCTCTGACCTGATGCATGAAACCCGGCACACGCAGCACAACACCGGCGCTCACGCTGACTTCACTGCTATATAAGGATTAAAAGAGCGTCTTAAGACTTATTATGGAGCCGCGGGGTGCAGAGAACGGCTTATATCTCAGAGAAATTCTGAGATGCAGGAAGTTTCTGTTCACACTTTTATCCACTGCCGCCCACAAAACCAGACCGAACTTCTGAAAACTCAAAACAATCATCATTTTCTGAAACCTGGGCACCCAGGGTAATGCAGGTAATGCATGTAATATTATAGATTTTGGTGTTTGGTCATTTCGTTTGTCAGATTTGTGATCATTTCTTTTTTATTAGGTGTACAGTGCAGTAATAGCAGCAATGTGTATGCGTGTCAGGTTCCTGTTTTCTTCATTGTTTTTTTCTGCTGCATTGGTTTCTTATTGGGCGGGACCGTGGCTTAGTGGTTTGGCACGTTCTCCTTTCAGCACTAGGGATTCCCGTTTCGAATCCCCATCTAGGTGGAGTTTCCATGTTCTCCCGGTGTCCGTGTGGGTTTCCTCCGGGTTCTCCGGTTTCCTCCCACAGTCCAAAAACATGGATCAAGTCAATTGAGTTCTCCAAATTCCCCCATATAGAGTGTGTCTGTGTGTGTGTCTGTGTGAGTGAGTGTGTGCACAGTGATAGATTGCCCCCCTGTCCTGGGTGTATCTGCCCAGCGCCCGAAACGTTCTCCCCTGGATGGTACCCTAATATAGGATAAAGCGGAAGATAATGAATGAATGGATGGTTTCTTATTGAGGTAAAAAGGTTTTGACGAAGGTGGCTCCTATATATTACATTTAATAAACAGAAAACACAAACATAACGTCCCTTATTCCAACTAAGTCACAATTATATTCGGACTCATTTAAACTCTGATTGTTTATCTGTTTCACCTTTTTAAGACCGTCAGACTTGCTGACATAGTAATAATAATAATACGGTTGAATTTACAGTTTGAATCAAACTTTGAGTAAAATATTTAAGTCACTAATTAAAGACTGTAATCTGTAATTTGTTCAATTAAATTCTCTTCATGCTTTAGACTGAGTCCTGGATGTGTAAACAGTGTGTTTCACTCGTTACCTTTCCATTCTTGGTTCAGTTAATTAGCTCCTTGGTTGCTTAATTAGTATCCTTGTTTAAGTTAATGAACTGATTTGTTTCATTTGTTGTCCTGTTTTAGTCCTGTGGTCTGTTTGTGTTATTTATCTCTGTGTTTTGTTATTCAGCGTTGCTGTTGTGTTACGCGGCGTCCGATCCCGTGTTTGTTTCTTGATCTTTAAATAAAGCCTCTGTTCTCTCACCTGGTTGCCTGACTCCACTTTTTTAGCGTTTTGCTAAAGATCGACGGTGACAACACATATCTCTACCTATAAAATGATTAATTCCAGTCCTTTAATCTGATTGGCTGAGCCGTTTGTCCAGCTGTGACATCATTGACAATAACACACACTTCTGAGCGCTTCACATTCGTATCGATGTGTGATATACAATACATTATTTTCTGTTTGTTATAAAATGTGTTCTGTAATTTGGCCACTAGATGGCAATATATATATATATATATATATATATATATATATATATATATATATATATATATATATTTTTTTTTTTTTTTTTTTTTTTTTTTTTTTATAAAAACTATAAAAACTGTTACTCAGTGATCAGTGTTCACTTTATAAACCAGACTAGATTACATCACGGAAGATCAGATTATTATGATTTTGTTTTTAATAAACACTTTTCGGAATCAAAGCTTGTTTTTTTATTACAGTGTGTTTGAGAGTGTTTTATTAAAGCAATCAGACACTCGAGGTTGTGCATTATCCTCTTTATGGGATTTTTTCACAATAATGCCACGCCCTCTTGTACCTTATTACTTTATTAAACATTTTTTATTTATACTTATAGATTTTTTAAGATGTCAAGTCTTAAATTCGGAATCCCATTGTTATTTTTTCTGTTTAAATCAAGTCACTCATTAAGACTTATTTAATGTCTGGATCGGATATTCAGGTTGATTCCGAGTCACTTTCGAGTCTGATTATTGAGTAAAAGTGTAAATACGTTTAAAAGTCTTCTGATTCCGTGTTGTTGGTAACATTCAGCTTTGGAGTGCTTCAGGTAAACCTGGAGTTCAGAAGCAGTGAGTGAATATTTTAGCTTTATCGATGCATAGAGGCATTTTTTTTTTTTTTTAATATTATTATATCCAATCTAGCAGAAAAGATGGTTACCACGGTAACACTGATGTTTTAATTAAACTCCACACACTGCGACTGAAGAAAACAGCTGTGTTTAATAGCTAATCACACAGAGCATGATTCATCAGGAAACTGAAAACACTCACACAGGTTTCAACTGCGTACAGAGAGACAAACAACCACCGCTGTTCCTCCAAACGTCCAAAGCATCATAACCAAATATGTATTTACTTATAAACATTCATTTTGTCATTAACTCTGATTCACTCATTAACACTGATTCACTCAGAAACACTGATTCAATCAAAACACTGGTTCACTCATTCATATCAATCCATTATCTTCCGCTTTATCCTCTATTAGGGTCACGGTGGGGTTCCCCATGCCCATCCAGGGGAGAATGTTTCGGGCGCTGGGCAGATACACCAAGGACAGGGCGCCAATCTATCACTGGACACACACTCTATATGGGGAAATTTGGAGGATTCAATTGACCTTGATCCATGTTTTTGGACTGTGGGAGGAAACTGGAGAACCCGGAGGAAACCCACGCCGACACGGGGAAACCATGCAAACTCCACCCAGATTGGGATTCGAACCGGGAGAGGAGCATTGAGAGGAGAACATGCTAAACACTAAGCCACCGTGCCGCCCCTCATTCATATCATTACATTTTATTTATTAACACTCATTCATGATTTAACACTGATTTAATTTTTTCATTAACACTGATTCACCCATTATCTCTCTTATTCACTCATTAACACTCATTAAGCCTGATTAATGAACATTGTCACCCTTTAACACTGATTTACTATTCTAAGTCACCGATTTTATTTATTAACACTAATTGATTTAACACTGAAGTGTTTATTAACAATGATAAACTTAATAACTTAATGATTTACTCAATCATAATTCACACGTTGGGCGGCACGGTGGCTTAGTGGTTGGCATGTTCTCCTCTCAGCGCTAGGGATTCCCGCTTTGAATCCCCATCTGGGTGGAGTTTCCATGTTCTCCCCGTGTCCGCGTGGGTTTCCTCCGGGTTCTCCGGTTTCCTCCCACAGTCCAAAAACATGGATCAAGTCATGTGGTTCTCCAAATTGCCCCATATAGAGTGTGTCTGTGTGAGTGAGTGTGTGTCCAGCGATTGATTGGCGTCCTGTCCTGGGTGTATCTGCCCAGCGCCCGAAATGTTCTCCCCTGGATGGGCATGGGGAACCCCACCGTGACCCTAATAGAGGATAAAGCGGAAGATAATGGATGAATGGATAATTCACACATTAACATTCAATTTAGTTCTGCACGTTACTCGAGGTTATTGGTTATTCACATTAATATATTTTTTTTTGTTCTTAAATGGCTATCCTTCACTACTTTTAGTGTATATTAAAGTAATAGCAATCAAACCACTGCAACCAAAAATAATGCCCACTATAGACCATAGACCTTAAGTGTGTGGAACTCACCCTCTGACACGCCTCTTTATTTGGAAGTTGTGTGGCAATTTTTGGCATCTGTAAATTTTGGTTTGAACTATATTTAATCTGCATTATGTTCGTTTTTAATTACTAACTGAAGGATGAGCTTTTCCTCTCTAGTGTAAACAGTGCAGTTTAGTGCTTCATTAGGTTTCATGGTGCCGATGGAAGTGAATGAGTCATGTAGTGTGAGTAGTACAGCTACGGCGTTACCGAAACGGCCGTAATGCACACTGGGGCTCCGTTGCGAGAGTAATAACACATCTGGGCACGCAGCGGGACTCCCACTCAGTCCAACAGAGTTCAAAGACTGAGCCAGGAGCAGAAACAGTGGACTCACAGGCCAGACGGCTCGTTACGCCAACAGCTGCTGCTTCAGACTAATGAGGAACAGCGGCTGCGTCCCTAACCACACACACAACCATAGCACTGTACTCTACTGTATTCCGTGGTGATTTATTAAAAATAATAAGAAAGTGATGCAATAAGACTCTAAAGAGCAAACGTGGACTATACTTAAAAGGATGCAAGATGGAATTAATAATATCAGAGTAGGATTTTTTTTAAAAACCACTGTTAAAATAACAACTACATGAAACCGCACAACTAAAGTATTCAAGACAAGTCTCATTCCAGCTCATCATCTTCCGCTTAATCCACTACCGGGGTTTATACAACTATATTTTAGAGTATTCTAAAATACGACCTCATTATATTGGATGTTTTCTTTTAACCTGGACCCCAAATTTATTTTCCAAAACAGTCAAATGAATCAAGCACTGAATCAGAACACATATCAGCAACTTTAATCTTTACTCCATTGCCATCAGGACGGCGTTTTCGTCTCCTGAAGGCAAACACAGAGAGGATGAGGAGGAGCTTCTTCCCAACGACGATTCGGACCCTGAACCAGGACTAAACGGACATAATCCCACCCACAACACCTTCATAACTAAAACTTTTAACCCTGCACTGCATTATTTGCACATAAAAGCACAACTCACTTTGAACTTTGAACTTATCAGACCATTTCAGTTCATATCTGCAATAATTGTACAGTTCTATTTTCAAAATTCAATGTAAATACATAGGTAAATTTTATTTTATTTTATCGTTATTCTATTTTTCTTATCCTCTTAAATTTAAACTTTATGTGGAGAAGTCAGGAAAGAATTTCACTGCTGGCTGTACAATGTATATCTACGTATGTGACAAACAAACCTGATTCTGATTCTGATTCTATCCAAAGTAATTCTATAGGACAATCACTGATTTTACATTTTAAAATCAGAAATGATTTTGATGATGTTTTCAGGCAGAAGTCATTAAACACATGGACTAAAGTTCTGACACATGTCCAATGTGTGAGTTGCACAGAGCAGCTGAAACTTCCGGCCAAGGCCACATGCCTTAGGCCTGACCTGACCTCCGACCTTCGTCCGGCCACGGCTCTCCAAAGAGGGGATGTCAGGGGGTCAAACTGTGACACAACACAGAAATGCCTTCGGGACACATGCCATGCCTTTTATAACTTTCCTAAATAAGAATCTGCGTGCTTTCATCCAGATGAATTACTGCAGCACGCCGGAGTTTGGGTCGTTTGCAGTTGATGATGTCTGCGTAGGCCACTGTGTAGGGACAATGTTCAGCCATTCCTGAAAATACTTTCATTCCGAAAACTCCTACAATCAGACGAACAGGCCTCGTGTGAGTGCTCTGCTGTTCGTCAGAAGTCTATGTCATCGATTCACGTTGATTAAAGTGAGAAACAAACTCCCTGTGGAACAAAATCCTCATCCACACTAATTCATCTGCACTTTAGGGACCACATTACTGCAGATTTTTGAGATCACTCCTACTCCGGTTAGGAATAAATCTGGTGTCTTAATTAATTCTGATCCAGCTTTAAACCTGCATATTAAAAATATTACTAAAATGACATTGTCCATCTTTACAAAATACAAAGAAATCAGTTAAAATGTCAATAAGCTTAGGGATCATTTATCAGACCACTACATAACCTCAAAAATGCCCTGAATGCAGCAGCTAAAGTTCTGACTAGAATTTAAAAAGTTTAATTATATTAGTATAAGTTTTATTAAACATAATATATTTAAATTTATGTTGAATGAAATCTCTTCTTAAACATATAAAGTACTATATTGTCTGGAACCAAAAAGACCTGAGTAACCGTACATTCATAATCTATCACGTGAGCTCTGTTCACAGAGTGCTGGTTTTCTTTTAGTCCCTGTAGTGCACATGGTCACCACTGGGGGGAAAATTTGATAAGGTTCCTGAATTGAAATAGCCTTCCAACCTCCAGCCTTCCAGATTCAGACCCATACAGGTGCTGTTAAGGGTGTGGCTGACGTTGCCATGAATTACTGCCACCTTCTGGCCAGATGGATCAATCAATCAAACTGAAATGTATTTCATTTTTCTTCTAATTTGTATTGGATCATCACGTCTCTATCAGAGACGCTAAAGCAGGTATTCCCAACTTAAAAACTCTGAGGACAAAATTTAAATCCTTGCCAACCACAAATATGATCTTTCAGTGCCATATGACCGTGTACAGTACTGTCATGTCGCACCAGGGTCAACACTTGGTCTAGAATATTTGGACATATTTAAACAAGTATGAAAGTTTGAAAGTTTGAGTGAGCATGATTTAAAGCAAACATGGGTTAAAATTATATAATCCTGCTGTAAAGTACAAAGAAAGATTTGCAATGTGCAGCTGTATTTTCTTCCTGGTTTTTAAAATTAAGCTTAAAAATGTACAATTGTTTGTGTTTTTTGGAGGAGAGTTCACACTCTGGTTCTTATAGAAAGTTTCTGGACTGAAACCCTCACCTAACTAGATTTTTATATTGATAATTAATACAATTTATTTTTCCCTTTTTTAAAAATAGCAAAAATCACCTTAATACATGTCCCAAAGTATCTGAAAGAGATGTGCAGCTTCCGCTCTTCTGTAAAATCTTTTAACAGGGTTTCGGAGCATGTGTGGTAATGTTTTCCCAATTATCCAGAAGAGCATCTGTGAGGTCATGAGAGGTGGAGGATGGAGAGCCTGACTCACACGCTTCGTTCTAATTCATCTCAAAGGTGTTAAATAGGGTTAAGGTCAGGACTCCAGTGTGAGCCAATCACAAGTTCTTCCACCCCAATCCCCCTTAACTGAGCCTTTATGTAACCTTATGTATGCACTGGACATGCTGTTAAAGTAAGGGGTCTTCACCAAAACGTTCCCATAGACTTCAAAATACAGAGCTGTCCAAAATGCATTGGCTTCGTGCTTAACTTCATTCACCTGGATGTAATGATGACACAGCTGGACACATATGAGGTTTTTAAGGCGAAGTGATTAAGACGTCTGTCCAATGTGTTTGTCCATCATAAATGAGCTTGGACATCAGATTCTAAACTGATTTGTATGATCGTGTCTGTGCTCCTAAAGCACGAGAAAGAGGCTTCACTGATGATAAAAGCTTTCCACAACAATTTGTAGAGTGTCTATACAGATTCATTCATTCATTCATTCATTATCTTCCGCTTTATCCTATATTAGGGTCGCGGGGGGGGGGGGGTGTTCCCCATGCCCATCCAGGGAAAACGTTTCGGACAATGGGCAGATACACCCAGGACAGGGCGCCAAACTATCGCTGGGCACACACTCACACACACACTCTATATGGGGCAATTTGGAGAACTCAATTGACTCAATCCATGTTTTTGGACTGTGGGAGGAGACCGGAGAACCCGGAGGAAACCCACGCGGACACGGGGAGAACATGGAAACTCCACCCAGATGGGGATTCGAACCGGGAATCCCTAGTGCTGAGAGGAGAACATGCTAAACCACTAAGCCACCGTGCCTGTCTATACAGATTATTCATGAAAAAAAATTTCTGTTCAAAGAAAAAGTTGGACACGCAATCGACGTCATCATTCATCAGACTGAAGTTGAAAGTTGAAATTCTTTAATGCGGCTTTGTGCGTGTTAGTGAAAACTTCCCTGCATCGCCACAAAGTTAGAAAACATCAATACACTTCCATAATATTACAATTCTGATCAAAGCAAACAGAAATCAAGAGGAGGACTGTCCTCCTGCACAAGCTTTTAAACGCTGCACTTTATTTACTGCAAATAAATAAGAAATAGCAACAAATATCCAAAAACGGAAACTAAACTAAAGAAAAGCGAGCGACGAACCTGCAGAGAACGAAATCAAACTTACAATGTGAAGAGCCTCTGAAGGTCCAGGGTGCGAGGAGCTCAGTCCGCGGCTCCTGAATCCAGCCCTGCGCTTCACTGCGGCAGACTCCGAACCCGAACCCGAACACGAACCCGAACCAGAACCAGAACCAGAACCAGAACACGAACACCGCCGTCCACAAACTTCTGCTCCAGTCCAGTCCAGTTCAGGAGTCAGCGCACTTCCATAACACGCATACACGCGCGCACACGCACGCACGCACGCCGAGAAGCGCGCGCATAGACTCTCTTACACACACACACGCACACACACGTACACACGTACACACACACGCACGCACACACACACCCACCCCGGCTCGCACCCTCACGTACAGGCGCGACTCAGAGCGTTCCGAGCACAAAGACGCAGAAATGCGCCGAAACGCAAACAGACGCACCGGCAGTCGGGGGCTCTCCCGGCTGTGGATGAGACTCCCGACACAGAGAGAGAGAGAGAAGAGAGAGAGAGAGAGAGAGAGAGAGAGAGAGAGCAGAGAGAGAGAGCAGAGAGAGAGCAGAGAGAGAGCGGAGCAGCGTGATGGAGCCGCACCGCCTCACCGCGGACACAGCGCCACACTGAGGGTGCGGACACTGGAGCTTAACCCTTAACGGTGCATCCACAATCGGCTCCCGCACGCGCGCACGCACACACACACACACACGCACACACGCACACACACGCACACACACACACACACACACACAAGCTTTCTATTAGGAAAAAAAAAAAATATATATATATATATATATACCATCCAGGTCAGGACGCCAATCCATCACTGGGCACACACTCACTCACACAGACACACTCAAACACACTCTATTTGGGGCAATTTGGAGAATTCAATTGACCTTAATCCATGTTTTTGGACTGTGGGAGGAAACCGGAGAACCTGTAAGAAACCCACACAGACATGGGGAGAACATGCAAATTCCACCCAGATTGGGATTCGAACCTGGAACCCCCTAGCGCTGAGAGGAACGTGCCAACCATTAAGCCACCGTGCCACCCTGTATATATATCAGTCGCGGTGCCCGGTTCGAATCCCAATCTGGGTGGAGTTACCATGTGTTTGCGTGGGTTTCCTCCGGGTTCTCCAGTTTCCTTTCTCAGTCCAAAAACATGGATTAAGGTCAATTGGTGTGTGCTCAGTGATGGATTGGCACCCTGTCCTGGGTGTATCTGCTCAGCAAAAGGTTTGGTGTAGAAGAACATCACTGACCCACAAGGAGCTCGGGATGAACTAGAACAGCGATTGTGAGCAAGGTCATCTCATCTAATGTCAGTATCCATAATCAGAAGTGCTCCAAAATTCTGTAGAAAGCCTTTTTTTTTAAAGGAAGCTGAGTGCCATTTTAAAAATAGGATTTTGTGTGGAATGTGTATGTGTCTCAATCTGTCTGTAACACTGATCTGTTACTTAAACATTTAAAGTTGGTTATTCTTTCTTTCCACTGGAAATACTGTCCTGAGTACAGAGCCCCCAACCCCCCTATCCACTTTCACACACACACACACACACACACATTTACAGTTATGGGGAAAATGTGAGCAAATGATCTCTGGATTGTTTTTTTTTTCAGAAGTTATTGCCACGTCGCTCTCAAGCCACAAGCCTTCACAGCTTCATCATGTGTATTTTACACTGACGCCGTCATGTGTGAACACGCCTGTGACCCGCTGACAGGTGCAGCTTAGCGTCATTAATTTTAATGCCTGAGGAAACTTTAAATGTTTCAGAACCGAAATCAGACAGTTTCCTAAAAGCACCAAATAAAAATGCAGTTCATCCCTCTGACTATCTGCAGATTAGAGTTCATGTCTGCGAGGGTCCAACGGCGGTGTAAAGATTAACAAACAGCACCCAACGGGCAGTACAGACAAAAACAACAAGTCTGGATGATAATAAATATTAAGAAGTGAAAGGAAACTTGGGGAACTAAGGAACTGTAAAGGTGAAAACAAACCTCAGTTGCCATTATGGGTGAAGAATGATTATAAAGGCCTAAGAAATAATAAGTAACCGTCTGAACGGGCATATTAAAAGTCCATAAGCTGCATTAAGCCTTTTAAAGCGGTAATTAGGATCATGATGAAACCATAAGCATCAGTACAAATGTCAGAGAAGCAATAAGTAACCATTAGGAGCAGTTCAATTATTAAATGGCGATAACAGGACAGAAATAAATTTAGGAACATTTATCTAAAAAAAGACATGAGGGGATAAGGGACAACAATAGATAATAGGTCATTTGGTTAGTAAGGAACAATAAAGGTTGAGAAAGACTTAAGTGTAGGTAAGCAGCACAAAGGGGCAGAATGAGATATCTGTGAATGAGTTTCAGAAGAACAACCCAGGAGGAACCTAAGAGGAGAGAACAGTGTGGAATTAAATAAAAATACTGGAGAATAAGGTTTAGTCAAGGCTTCTTTGTGTCTCTGTGGTCCTGCCCGGAGGGGGCAATTGGGGTAAGATGTCTAGTTCAAAGGCACTTCAGCCAGAGTACTTGGTGGGACCAGAAATCGACCTTCAACCCCACTCCTACGACTGCCCCATGTAGTAGCCCTAGGCCATTTGTTATGGGTCTCTTCAATCCAGTTTTTAGCCATGCATTCTGGACAAAAATATGCTTCTAGTTTAATGGGAACAGTTTGGGGAAGGCCTGTGCCTCAGGGATGCATAAAGGCATTGTGGGGACCAAGTTTAACAGCATGGTCAGAAGCAACTTAGAGGTTTAATGATTATAAACAGACCAAAAAGAGTAATGCACACATTCTGAAATCGTGTGTAAAGCCTTTTCAGAGATGGGTAAGCCATGGCAGCTGGGGGGGGGGGGGTCTCTTTTTTTTCCATTTGTGTGTGTTTACTGTCCTCAGCTCATCATCACAGATCACAGTAACTCTGACATGAAGTAAAGGATGGATTAAACCTGTGGAGGTTCCTTAGGGAGTCTAAAAAAAAAACATAAGAAAGCAAAATACAGTGAGGAGGGAAATGCATCATGGGACAATACGAAACAATAAGGAGCCAGAAGAAGCAGTAACAGCAGTAACAAGATACAATTGATGGTTCAAACGAAAAATAAGCATTATTCATGCACACCATGTGGTAGATTTTTGTCTAATGCTGTGCTTTTTTTCCCCCCTCCCTGTTATTGCAAGTTAATCAGATTTTACAGGGTTTATGGGATAAAATGAGAATTATATCATCTGAACATCATAACATGTGCAGAATTATTTCTGATTTAATGTCAGTTTCATGTGCGGATGACGAATAGCAGCATTCAGGTCCAAACGTCTTCCATCTGCGCATTATTCATTTGAATGTATTGCGGAAAGCTCTAACGCAGATGATCAATAGCAGAGCTGCGTGTTCAAAAAGCCTTTTTTAATCAAAGACTTGCTTTGTGATGCTTTCTGGTAATTGCTGCAGTGTTTGTTTGTAGAACTGCACTGTTAGTGGTACACCCTTTACGCTTTACTGGGATTACAACACTGACTCTGACCCAGTTTGGCGTCTGGGAACCCCCTTTTAGACGTTTCACAATCAAGTGTAATGTGCTTTCGCTGTTTCAGAGTGAGAGAGGGACAGATGAACAGAAGATATAATGCACTTCGTATGGAGCTGCACAGCTGTGAGTGCTCAGAGCAAATCAGAAATGATGACATCATACAGAGGACACACGCCCAAACTACAGAGGGGCCACTCTTAAATCCCCTTTTCCTCTTAATAGCCCAACACCTAAATGTCTCAGTGAAGCCTTAAAATACATCAACCTAATCTCTTACAAAGTATGTTTTAATCCATAATGACATATAAAACAAAACAGATAAACAAAACTGATTGAGATTTTAAAGAAATTATAGTGGGTTGGTTTCTGGGTCACTTTGTTTTAAAACAAAAAGTTTTATACAAAAATAAAATTGAAAAGTTTTCCAAAATCCTTAATCACAGTATATATATATATATATATATATATATATATATATATATATATATATATATATATATATATATATATATATATATATATATATATATATATATATATGGTTGTTTGAACAACGCTGCCCACTAGTGGTGGAACTTTACAATCACACCAATCAAATCAAAGGTGGCGGTTTGAAAATGTTTTACAAGGTAACATGAAATAACTTTTAATGGCATAAACACTTCTAACTTTATCTTAAGAAAATATTTTAATTCGAAAAACTAAAGTAATCGTATTAATATAAAACGCAAACTTTTTAATCTCTCTTACACCAAAGGTTCCAGCAAGGACGTGTGTTATAAATAAATATAATATATAAATATAATCTGTACCCATCAGCGTAAACAAAGTTGTTACTCGCCAAAACATTTAAACTTTCGCGAAGTTTGATTAAATTGGTCAATTAACATAGTTTAAACAACGGAGGCCTTATCAAGGCAAACTATTCGAGAAATTCCTGTTTCGGGTTTGTTTTCGCTAGAGGGCGACAAACCGAGGTTTCCACGAGTCTGTTGATGTAATGCTGATTTTAAATCAGCTTTCTTGCTCACATTTAATAATATAATCCAAATTAAATCGAATGCTCAGCATCGAATGATCAGAATAAACAGCAGTCAGTTACATTCGTTACACCGCGTAGATAAACACATTTTTAAATCGCTTCGGTTAAAATATAAATAGTACGCTAAATTTGTTTGGATGTCACAAATCTACCAGCACTGTATATAATTTGTAATGACCGAAAACTTAAACAATGTCTCAAAACTGATAACAAGCTGCGATAATGAGCTGTTTGGGTATTCCCGGGGCTGCGTTTACATATCTTTCCAGCAGGTGTCACTAAAGCGCTGTATTCAAATCACTGAATCGTTTTTCAAACCCATTATTATCAATTAATTGAACTTCGAGCGTTTATCGAGTTACAACTAAAAAGTCCAGGTTTGTATGTTCATTTGACAACTTCTCCTAAAGAATTCGTAAAGGACTTTTTTTAATGAATCTTTTGAATCAAATGGGAGGCGGCACGGTGGCTTAGTGGTTAGCACGTTCGCCTCTCAGCACTAGGGATTCCCGGTTTGAATCCCCATCTGGGTGGAGTTTCCATGTTCTCCCCGTGTCCGCGTGGGTTTCCTCTCACAGTCCAAAAACATGGATCAAGTCAGTTGAGTTCTCCAAATTGCCCCATATAGTGTGTGTGTGTGTGTGTGTGTATGAATGTGTGCCCAGCGATAGATTGGCGCCCTGTCCTGGGTGTATCTGCCTAGCGCCTGAAACACTCCCCTGGAAGGGCATGGGGAACCCCCCCCCTGCGACCCTAATATAGGATAAAGCGGAAGATAATGGATGAATCAATCAATCAAATGAAAAGAGTCCCAATCTCTGCCATACAAAGAAACCTGTTAGTTCAATTCAACATCATTTTGTAACATTGTGCACCCGTGTGTGTGTGTACCACTGTGCTGTGTGTTGTGTGATTGTGTCAATTGTTGCTGCTCATTTAAAAGATAAACATCAGATTTCATGTTATATAGAACAGTGGTGGTGTGTTAGTGTGTGTTGTACTGGTACAAGTGGATCTGACACAGCAGTGCTGCTGGAATTCCTGATCACTGATGGAGAATTAGAAGATAAATAACATGAACTGTGCAGCAGCAGATGACGTACTGTCTGATTTCCACAAGGTGGCGCAGTAATGTGGAGGTGTATAAAAGACTGTAAAAGTGACTGGATAGGGGGTTTAAACTCCAGCAGCACTGCTGTGTCTGATCCACTGATACCAGCACAACACACCAACACACCACTAATACATTAGTGTCACTGCAGTACTCAGAATCATCCACCACCCTAATAACACCTGAACTGCTGAAGTCCAGAAACAGAGAAACAGATGAACTACAGTCTATAATAGTGAAATTACATATTGCATATAGAGTGTAGAAACAAGGAGGTGACTCTAATAAAGTGGCCATTGAGTGTTTGTATAAAAGTTTTTAACATTAACATAATGTTTCGCCTCATAACATGTTTTTAACTTTTATAATGAATTAATTGTGGAGACCTAATCGATTGCTTCTTGTATTCTGATCTTTATAAACCGCGGCAGTCAGATTAATAATTAGTTTAACAGCAACAACAAAAAAATGTGGTTTAAAGTTTGAATGTTGTGCCAGATGCCTGTTTTCAGTGCTGCGATCTGATTGGCTGTGAGGAGTCGCCTCTGTCACATAAATGCTGGTTGAAGAATTTACTCCGTGTCACAAAGTGAAGAAATCGCCTCGGGACAATGAAGCTGCTGCTTGCTGTAACTCTGGTTTTAACTCTCATCGTGTCTTACTACATCTACGTGCCTTTACCTGCGAGCGTCTGTGAGCCGTGGAAGCTTCAGCTGCTGGGAGCGACATTTCGCACCGTCACGCATGTGGTAAGGAGGAGGACGGGGCAAATGTGGTAAGAAATAAATCCATAGACAAAAACAGGTGAAGAACAATGAAGGACAGGTTATACAGGAATGAATGAGTGAGGGAAAAAAATGAGGGTGAGACAAGAAGATGGAGAACAGGTAAGACATGGGTTACGGCAGGTGAGAGATGAATGATGGAAGAGACGTGGATAAAGAGGTAGTTGAGGAGGGTAGATGAGAAGATGGAGGGCAGGTGGGATATGGACAATATTAGAAATGTTCATGACCTTCTGGTCTGTAGTTAAGAATTATGAGAATAGTGTAAGAAATTATTCAGAGTTGGAGAAACGTTCTTTTGGGAAACCCTAAAGGAAGGACAGCATGGCGAGGTAGAACATGGTACAACATTCTCAAACACTGTGAAACAAGAAATCTGAATAGATGACTTCTGACCCACTGAGCGCTGAATGTGTTTTCTGAGTGAAGGTCAAACTGCTCCGTGGGTTTGTGTAACTGCTAATAAAGTTCATCGTTCCATCATTTCACTGTAACACTAAGAAAACTGTTCCAAACATCAGCTGCTGAGAACAGGGTGCTTCTCTATCTCACACACACACAAACACACAAACCTATATGGGGCATTTAATTTTCCTTGAATCCAAGTTTTCGGACTGTGGGAGAAAACCGGAGACCTGGAGGTAACCCAGAGATAGGGGACACAGAAGAACATGCAAACTCCATCCAGATTGTAATTCGAACCTGGATCCTCTGCACTGAAAGGAGAACATTCTAACCACTAAGCCACCCACTTAAAGAGTTTATCAAGTTTAATTTGCACTAACTCCAATGTGACACCGGTATTACACATCACAAGAGATTAATAAGAATAAAGACCAGTCTCTTACATGCCAAAATCAGGTGTCATACTCTAGACCCGATATGAGGATGTTTCCGAAATACTCTGTGGGGCAACTGCATTGGGAAACCCACAAGCTTTTATGACATCAGAGGCTTAGTTGTTCCCCATTTGGGCCCCATCACCCAAAGAGCATTTATAAGGTTGGACCAGTGTCCAACCTTATAAATGTTCTTTGGGTGAAGAGCATTAGAGGGTCTGGCTCAGAATCTCATTCTAGTCCATTTCAAAGGTGTTGCGTGATGTTGAGTCCAGTCAAGGTCTTCCACACCAAACTCACCGAGTCATGCTTTGAGCACCGGGATGCGGGATGCCGGAACAGAAAAGAGCCTTCACCGAAATCTTCCCAAATCTGGAAACATACAAGTTGTCCAAAATGAATGAATTAATACCCTTTTGCAAAAAAACACCAAAATTTAATGAAGGTGTGTCCTCAAACATTTCTATATCTTCTCAGCCACATTGTGTGTGTTGTGTTGTGCATGTTGTGTGTGTTGTGTTAGGGTGACTTTGCACAAGCTCTTGGACTGATTCATCACATCCGCCTCCTTAATCTGGCTGTGTCGGGCTTCGAGTGGTTCGTGCCGCTGGAGAACGAGGAGGTTCAGATCCTCGACACGGACTTCAGTGGCACTCCGGTTCGAGTGTACCAACCTGAACAGCATGACGGCACCCTGAGGAGGGGTGTGGTGTTTATTCACGGGGGAGGATGGGCTCTTGGGGCACCAAGTAAGTGTGTCTGTTTAAATTTCGTGACAATATTCTAGGAGTGGTGGGTGGCTTAGTGGTCAGCACGTTCGCCTCTCAGCACTAGGGATTTCCGGTTCGAATCCCCATCTGGGTGGAGTTTCCATGTTTCCTCCGGGTTCTCCGGTTTCCTCCCACAGTCCAAATACATGGATCAAGTCAATTGAGTTCTCCAAATTGCCCCATATAGAGTGTGTCTGTGTGAGTGAGTGTGTGCCCAGCGATAGATTGGCGCCCTCTCCTGGCTATGTCTGCCCAGCGCCCGAAACGTTCTCCCCTGGATGGGCATGGGGAACCCCACCGCGACCCTAATAGTGGATAAAGCGGAAGATAATGAATGAATGAATGAATGAATTCTAGGAGTTGTAATGAAAAGTGTGTTTTGATTTTATTTTGTAAGCTAAATAAAAGCACTAAAAAAACCTTTCTGTTTCTGCAGAAATTGGTTCCTATGATTTGTTGTGCAGGAGGATGGCAGCTGAGCTCGAAGCAGTGGTGGTAACTATAGAGTAAGTATGTGTGTGTGTGTATTTGTGTGTGTGTGTGTTTGATCTCATTCTGCTGTTTAAACTCTTCTTTAGTTATCGCATGGCTCCTGATGTTCGCTTTCCAGTGCAGTATGAGGACTGTGTGCAGGCGGCCCGTCATTTCCTGCGGCGGGACGTGCTGGATCATTTTTCTGTGGACCCTCATCGTGTCGCTGTGTGTGGAGACAGTGCAGGAGGAAACCTCGCCGCTGCCGTCGCACAACAGGTTCATTCTAACCGTTAATGTCATTCTGCAACAAACAACGAGGGAAGAACATCGTCATGGAAGGGATTTGTGTTTTCAGATCGGCTTGGATGTGAGTGATGAGATGAACAGCAGCGATGATGGCGTCCGTGCCGGGTTCAAGCTGCAGGTCTTGATCTACCCTGTCCTTCAAGCACTGGACTTTAACACCGCTTCCTATCAGCAGAACCAGCATGTGCCCATTTTGTACCGCCCACTGATGGCACATTACTGGCTGGAGTACCTGGGTGCTGACCCAGACCTCATACACACCATTCTGCTGAACAATCACACGGCGCTGGACCAGACCCGGGCGGAGCCGCACCGTTCTAAACTCGACTGGACCATGATGGTTCCGGAGCACATGCGCAAACACTACTCTCGCATCTTCCCTCGCACCGGCTCGTCCTCCGTCCTTCAGAGAATTCCTGCCCTGCTGGACCCGCGAGCCGCCCCCCTGCTGGCCGAACAGGACGTGCTGAGGACGGTGGCTCGGGCTTACATCATGACGTGTGAGCACGACGTTCTGAGAGATGATGGGGTGATGTATGCACACCGCTTAGAGCTCGCTGGCGTTCCTGTTACCCATCGACACTATGAGGATGGGTTCCACGGCTGTGTGAGCTTTGCTTTCTGGCCGTCGTTCTTCACAGTGGGGATCCGAGCCATTGACGATTACATCTCCTGGCTTCACACAAATCTGTAGAGTCTACTGGGTTTACACTCTGTACACAGCAGGTGAAATCTGCAACAGAAAATGCGTCAACAGTTATGACATGGTGCTTCTGCTCACAACTAATGAAATGATGTACATCGAGGTGAAAAAGGGTTCGCTTTGCAATAAAGACTGACTCACTGTTTATTATCCTAATTGCTGCACAGCTGCTTATGCAATAAATCAATAACTAATAGAAAATAATAATCAAAAAAGATTTTAATTCTTGTGAGGTTGTGAATTACGCCCATAGCTTTTGAGATCTACTTTATGTTCTTATTTATGTTCAACTGAATGTTTCCATTCGTGGTTCTAACACTTCTGATGTGATTGTGTTGGTCGTGTGTTGTTTGCATATTTATTTTATACTCAAACTGAAGATTGTGTTAAAGTGTAATAAACAGATAAACAGAGGTACTGTCCTCCTGCAGTTCTATCAATTCTGAAGAAGGAGAGAGTGTGATCAGACACCGTGTTCCTCCGTTTGCCCTTTGTTCCTACAAAAACACATTAATTATAATTAATTACTTTCTCCTCTCGTCCCCCAGCCTACAAAAACAGAACACTGCATGCAGAGAAATCCAGGTTAGAGTTTATTATAAGCCCACAGTCATATTTATGACTCCATGACTACAACTGCGTTACTGCTGCCATGTGTCTCATCATTACGATACTTTACATTTGATCATTAAGCTGATGATTTTATCCAAAGTGTCTTACAACATGAGCACAGGGTTGACCACAGCATCTCTGGAGCACTGAGGGTTAAGGGCCATGCTTACAGACCATCATGGGTAACTTCAGTGGACCTGGAATTTGAACACACAGCCTTAAGATTGATAGCCCAACACCCTAAACACTTAATTCCTATGCCCCTAACAATCCACAACTGCTTCATTTTACCAGTTTATACAGAACATGTTTGACATATTGTTCATGGTACGAGGGGAAATTAATTAATTAATTAATTAATTCATTCATTCATTATCATCCGCTTTATCCTATATTGCGGTCCCGGGGAAGGGGGGGGGGGGGAAATCCCCATGCCCATCCAGGGGAGATTGTTTCGGGCGCTGGGCAGATACACCCAGGAAAGGACGACAATCTATCGCTGGGCACACACTCACTCACACAGACACACTCTATATGGGGCAATTTGGAGAATTTAATTGACTTGGTCCATGTTTTTGGACTTTGGGAGGAAACCGGAGAACCCGGAGGAAACCCATGCAGACACAGGGAGAACATGAAAACTCCACCCAAATGGGGATTCGAACCGGGAATCCCTAGCGCTGAAAGGAGAACATGCTAAACCACTAAGTCACCGTGCCGCCCTACGAGGGAAAAATATTTTTTAATAACATTTTCTTTTCATTTTGCAATGAAAATGATCAAATGACGTGACATTAAAAAATACAGAATTGTATTAAATGTTTTCACATATGTGTAAACTGTGTGTCGTGTAAAGAACCTTCAAACAGATTTAATTTTATGTGTAAGATCATCTGCACGTCCTAAAAACGCATGCTCACACTTATTAGTGCACTACTAGTGAACCCCTTGCTCGAAATCGTGACTCGTGATTGGTGGGTTGGATTCTTTTCACTATTCTCATTGGCTGTGAGGGCGGATGGAGTGTAACCAATGGAAAAGCGGTCACCAAATACAATGTTTGATTCACTTTATTGAACCTATTGAACCGATTCTTTAGAATTTATGTTAAGTGTTGAGGGATGCCGAGCGTCTTATGGAATCGACTCATTGCTCCTTAATACCTTTTTTTTAAATTACAATTTTATTAATGTTGGCGGCACGGTGGCTTAGTGGTTCAGCACGTTCTCCTCTCAGCGCTAGGGATTCCCGGTTCGAATCCCCATCTGGGTGGAGTTTCCATGTTCTCCCCGTGTCTGCGTGGGTTTCCTCCGGGTTCTCCGGTTTCCTCCCACAGTCCAAAAACATGGATCAAGTCAATTGAGTTCTCCAAATTGCCCCATATAGAGTGTGTGAGAGTGTGCCCAGCGATGGATTGCCCCCCTGTCCTGGGTGTATCTGCCCAGTGCCCGAGACGTTCTCCCCTGGATGGGCATGGGGAACCCCACCGCGACCCTAATAGAGGATAAAGCGGGAGATAATGAATGAATGAATTTTATTAATGTTTTTATTAGTTATATCTCACAATTGTTATGCATTATTTAAGGAGCCGCGATTAAAATGAACCGCCACACGAAACGAGTTTACAGTTCAATTCACGCATCAGTTTAGTGTGTTTTAAGTTCAATACCATATAAAATTACATACACTATACAGTATATATAAATCATCGCATGTTAAAACAGGTAATGATTAAAAATAAAACATTATCGTCTAAGTGCACGTACCTTAAAATGTTTTTTTCAGAACAAACTGAAGTTTCGGCACGGTGGCTTAGTGGTTTAGCACGTTCTCCTCTCAGCGCTAGGGATTCCCGGTTCGAATCCCCATCTGGGTGGAGTTTCCATGTTCTCCCCGTGTCTGCGTGGGTCTCCTCCGGGTTCTCCGGTTTCCTCCCACAGTCCAAAACCATGGATCAAGTCAATTGAATTCTCAAAAATTGTCCCATATAGAGTGTGTTTGTGTGAGTGAGTGTGTGCCCAGCGATGGATTGGCGCCCTATCCTGGGTCTATCTGCCCAGCGCCCGAGACGTTCTCCCCTGGATGGGCATGGGGGACCCCCCCGCGACCCTAATAGAGGATAAAGCGGGAGATAATGAATGAATGAATGAACTGAAGTTTCCTCTGTTAAGGGCCAACGACTTTAGTAAGAGTCGGTTGGTGGGAGTCGACTCGCTGACGTCTCGGTTCTTGGTTGGAAGGTCGGAGAGGGACGGCGCGGGGTGAAAATGGCGGCGTACACTCTGCTTCGCTGCGGCGGCGGCGGCGTTTTGTCCGGGCTGAAATGTTCCTTAAAGCCGTTGTCTCTCGCCGGCCCCGGCCGTGCGGCTCTGGCGGGCCTGAGAGCGCCGCAGCAGCCGCGGTGGAGGAGCGCGGCCCAGCTGTCAGTGCAGGAGCGGATCGAGAGCAAAAGAGAAGCGGCGCTGAGGGGAGGCGGAGAGAAACGAACCGAGGCTCAGCACAAACGGGTCAGTCATTAAACCCACCGTTAATTAATCATTAATCACTCAGCACAAACGGGTCAGTCATTAAACACATCCATACATCCATTATCTTCCGCTTTATCCAATATTAGGGTCGCGGTGGGGTTCCCCATGCCCATCCAGGGGAGAACGTCTCGGGCGCTGGGCAGATAGACCCAGGACAGGACGCCAATCTGTCACTGAACACACACTCACTCACACACACACACACACACTCTGTTTGGAGAATTTGTGTGTGTGAGTTTGGAAATTTGGAGAACTCAATTGACTTGATGCATATTTTTGGACTGTGGGAGGAAACCTGTGAACCCGGAGGAAACCCACGCGGACACGGGGAGAACATGGAAACTCCGTCCAGATGGGGATTCGAACTGGGAATCCCTAACGCTGAGAGGAGAACATGCCAACCACTAAGCCACCGTGCCGCCCGTCATTAAACCCACCATTCATTACTAATTAATCACTTACACAAAAACTGACCACGGTGGCTTAGTGGTTTAGCATGTTCTCCTCTCAGCACTAGGGATTCCCGGTTCGAATCCCCATCTGGGTGGAGTTTCCATGTTCTCCCCGTGTCCGCGTGGGTTTCCTCCGGGTTCACAGGTTTCCCGCAGTCCAAAAACATGGGTCAAGCTCAATTGAGTTCTCCAAATTGCCCCATATAGAGTGTGTGTGTTTGTGTGAGTGTGTGTCCAGCGATGGATTGGCGTCCTGTCCTGGGTGTATCTGCCCAGCGCCCGAGACGTTCTTCCCTGGATGGGCATGGGGAACCTCCCCCCCCTCACAACCCTAGTAGAGGATTAAGCAGAAGGTAATGGATGGATGGATGGGGATTGAACGCTGATGAATTAAAATGACTGTAAATTGATTTGTAGGGGAAGCTGACGGCTCGGGAGCGAGTCCAGTTGCTGCTGGATCCGGACTCTTTTGTGGAATATGACATGTTTGTGGAACATCGCTGTGCTGATTTCGGGATGGAGGCTGATCATAACAAGGTATCACGTGACCTGACGTGGGCGCAGCAGTGTGGTGCTGAGTCTGTGTGGAGGATTTTGTTTTCATGCAGCTGACCTGTTGGTTTACTAATGAGTGTGTTTGTACATACATATTTGTAGTATATGATTTTTTGTGTGTGTGTGTGTGTGTGTGTGTGTGTGTGTGAAGTATCCAGGTGACAGTGTAGTAACGGGTCAGGGTCGAATCAACGGCCGGCTCGTTTACGTTTTTAGCCAGGTAAGCTTTCTGACCACGCCCTCTCCAGATCACATGGACTGACAGGTCATGAGGAAACGTCTGTTTTTATGTTGTTTTTTTTTTTTTTTTTTTTTTTTTTTTTTTTACAGGACTTTACCGTATTTGGAGGAAGTTTATCGGGCGCTCACGCTCAGAAGATCTGCAAGGTGACTAAAACTCATTCATTCATTATCTCCCGCTTTATCCTCTATTAGGGACGCGGTGGGGTTCCCCATGCCCATCCAGGGGAGAACGTCTCGGGCGCTGGGCAGATAGACCCAGGACAGGGCGCCAATCCATCGCTGAGCACACACTCACTCACACATACACACTCTATATGGGGCAATTTGGAGAACTCAATTAACTTGATCCATGTTTTTGGACTGTGGGAGGAAACCGGAGAACCCGGAGGAAACCCACGCGGACACGGGGAGAACATGGAAACTCCACCCAGATGGGGATTCGAACCGGGAATCCCTAGCGCTGAGAGGCGAACATGCCAACCACTAAGCCACCGTGCCGCCCCGTGACTAAAACTAAATCACAAAAATAATAAACTTTGTGATGAAGCTTTAAAAAAAAAAAATGGGCAGGTCTTTTATTGGCATTATGGGTCGCAGGGCTGTATGATACGATCTAAACCTCACATACACTCTCCTCTACGAGTTTAGAAATGTTCAATTGTAATTAAAATGATATGAAGGTTCCAGATTTTAGTTCTTGATATTTAGATTCTGATTTAATTAAACATATCAGACTATGTAAATCATCAATAAACATCAGTGTGCCTGTTTCATTAGCAACCACACAAGTCTTAATCACAACACTACCACCACCGCATTTCACAGGTGAACCTGTGTGTTTGGGGTCTTATGCAGAATTAATCTTATACTCGAATTTATTTTGTTGCAACTAGTTTTCTGTTGCTGCTGATGGAAACGTGTTGAATTTAAGCTGAACACTGTCTGCAGGTGATGGATCAGGCCATGATGGTTGGAGCACCAGTGATCGGTCTCAATGACTCGGGTGGAGCCAGAATCCAGGAGGGAGTGGAATCTCTTGCTGGATATGCTGATATTTTCCTGGTAAGAAACATAAAATTACTGTAATATGTTCCGATATCTAACAGTTTTCTAATACCGTACCGCAGTTCTTGATCAGTAGGTTCTGTTTTGTGTGTGTGTGTTCAGAGGAACGTCACGGCGTCAGGAGTCATCCCTCAGATCTCCCTCATCATGGGTCCGTGTGCAGGTGGAGCTGTTTATTCTCCAGCCCTCACTGACTTCACCTTCATGGTTAAGGTGAGGGTGGAACCCATTCACGTGCTACACGTTCTGTATCGTCCTTAAAAGAACTCACCTCCTGGGGAAAGTGCACTGATCATCCATCCATCATCTTCCCCTTTATCCTATATTAGGGTCACAGGGGGGTTCCCCATGCCCATCCAGGGGAGAACGTTTCGGGCTCTGGGCAGATACACCCAGGACAGGGGGGCAATCTATCGCTGGGCACACACACACTCACTCACACAGAAACACACTCTATATGGGGCAATTTGGAGAACTCAATTGACTTGATCCATGTTTTTGGACTGTGGGAGGAAACCGGAGAACCTGGAGGAAACCCACGCGAACATTGGGAGGACATGGAAACTCCACCCAGATGGGGATTCGAACCGGGAATCCCTAGTGCTGAGAGGAGAACATGCTAAACCACTAAGCCACCTGTGCACTAATCAAATTGGTGATAATCAATAACATGTAATGATGTCATAACATTAATTACAGGACACGTCGTACCTCTTCATCACGGGGCCAGATGTGGTTAAATCAGTCACTAATGAGGACGTAACTCAGGAGGAACTGGGCGGAGCCAAAACTCACACTGCTGTATCTGGTACACACACACACACACACACACACACACACACACACATCGCTGTTCTGATGACCACTGCATTGCTATTTTGTTAGTTAGTTACTTAGCATATAAGAATGTGGGCAAAAGTATTAGGACACAGATGTTTCATGCAATTGGGTGGCACGGTGGCTTAGTGGTTTAGCATGTTCTCCTCTCAGCGCTAGGGATTCCCGGTTCGAATCCCCATCTGGGTGGAGTTTCCATGTTCTCCCCATGTCCGTGTGGGTTTCCTCCGGGTTCCTCCCACAGTCCAAAAACATGGATCAAGGTCAATTGAGTTCTCCAAATTGCCCCATATAGAGTGTGTGTGTGTGAGTGAGTGTGTGCCCAGCGATAGATTGCCCCCCTGTCCTGGGTGTATCTGCCCAGCGCCCGAAACGTTCTCCCCTGGATGGGCATGGGGAACCCCACCGCGACCCTAATAGAGGATAAAGCGGAAGATAATGAATGAATGAATGTTTCATGCAGCTTCAATTTCACAGGGTGTACAAACCGACGCCCGCACTGAGCCAAGGCTCCTGTAGATGTTAAGTTTAGAGTCCCAGATCTTTTGTTCATACAGTATATGAAAGTGTAACCACAGTTTGTTATGCAGTGCTCATGTATGACCTCTTTCTCTGTGTAGGCGTGGCCCACAGGGCGTTCGAGAACGACATCGATGCTCTGTTAAACCTCAGGGAGTTTTTTAATTTTCTTCCACTGAGTAATAAAGATCAGGCTCCCATCATGGAGTGTCATGACCCCAGGTGACCCTTTTATCATCATCATCATACACAGAGCAGATGTATTGAGACTTCTGTGAGACCTCAGTCATTAAAGCAGACTGATGGTGAGCTAATCTGTCATTATGTTCTGCTTTTATTCTCGTAGTGATCGTCTTGTTCCCGGTCTGGACACGCTGGTCCCATTTGAGAGCACAAAGGCCTATGACATGCTGGACATCATCCATGCTGTAAGTTTTGGACGGTGGTGGGGAGATTGGGTTTGGGAGGTTAAGATGCGACCCAGAACCGGTTCTTTATGGCAATGTAGTGTGTATTAGGGCTGTATTCAACTACAGATTTTCGTAGTCGAATCTGATTCGTTCGATTTTCCCTATAGTCGACTGATAGTCGAATCAGTTAAAATTTCACCACAAGATGGCGCTATAAGCATAGTTTTTAAAAAAGATTTTTTAAAAATATATTTTACTTGTTTTTCTAACAAAAGAAAACCTTTTTTTTTTTGTTTTTCTTTTTTCTTTTTTTTTCTAGAAATTAGGATGATTTTATTTGACAAAAGGCTATATATATAATGAAAACAAAGACATTTCATGTAAAAACTAATGCTTAGCAGCAGCCATGGGCGCCCCCATGTGGTCAAAATGGTACATTCGACTATGAGGTTCATAGTCGACTACGGTTCTCTGAATCGAATCAGCGAATATTGCAGCTCACCCCTAGTGTGTAAATATCCGTTCGTGACTCTGCTCATATCCCTATCTCTCAGATCGTGGATGAGAAGGAGTTCTTTGAGATCATGCCCAACTATGCCAAGAACATCGTCGTGGGCTTCGCCAGGATGAACGGTCGCACCATTGGCATTGTGGGTAATCAGCCTAAGGTTGCATCAGGTAGGAGAGAACCACATGAGCACAGCGCATAAAGTTTACCTTACATGATTTACACTTTCATAAATGCACTTTTATTAACAATATTTTTATTATTTAAAACTGTGTCCTAACTGTGTCCATCATCATGGACCCCTCACACCCTGGACACAATTTATTTCAGCTCCTCCCCTCCGGCAGACGATACAGATCACTGTACACTAACACAACCAGACACTCGAACAGTTTCTTTCCTCACGCCATCACACTTATAAACAGCTTATAACCCTTACCACAACATAAATACACCTTCCCATATATATATTTTATACTATAATGTGTATCATATTGTACAGCGTACTTGTTATTTGTAAATATAACTGTATATTGGAAATACAGTAAATTGCAATTTACAAAAGAGACACCATCATGCCGGAACAAAATTCCTTGTGTGTAACATACATGGCAAATAAAACTGTTTCTGATTCTGATTTGCGTGTGTGTTTCAGGTTGTCTGGATATTAATTCCTCCGTGAAGGGGGCGCGATTTGTCCGCTTCTGCGATGCGTTCAACATTCCCATCGTCACGTTTGTGGATGTCCCTGGGTTCTTGCCAGGTGAAAACCGTTAGAACTCCCAAACCCACTAACGACGCTGTGCAGTTTAGGCCACACCCAGTAGAACAGAACTAAACTAAAAAGCACTGACCACTCTTATTATTCCTTTGTCCTTGCTTACTGATGATGAGTCCTTAATAACTATTCAAAAAAATATGCTACAGCGTGGACACGTCCTAAATCACTGTTTATTATACACTGCACTGTGAGACCTTGACTGTTGGTGGACGTGTCCTAATTCACATCATTATACAGATTTATTATACGGTTCACTCGGTGGCCTTCACAAGAAGACATCAGGAAAGGACGAGTGCCATTACAGATCCTAATTTATTATAACACTGTGGCTGTGTCCCAACCCAAAACACCCCATTATTGTAATGTGCACTCATAAGTTTGCTGCATTAAGAACATGTTTTAATACAGACACCTATAATATTAATAATCCTGCATAAGCTTCACACTTGTACATCAGTGTGCATTCGTGATGTCACTGCAGGTACGGCGCAGGAGTACGGAGGCATCATCCGACACGGAGCCAAACTGCTGTTCGCTTTCGCAGAGGCGACGGTTCCTAAAATCACAGTCATCACACGAAAGGTGTGTGTGTGTGTGTGTGTGTGTGTGTGAGACTGCAGGTTTAACAACAAGATAAATGTTATTCCAGTCTGCTGCAGATTTGATGAGAAATATGTATTATTATATTATTATTGTGTGTGTTTGTCCTGCAGGCTTATGGAGGCGCCTATGACGTGATGAGCTCTAAACATCTTCGAGGTGATGTAAATTACGCCTGGCCCTCAGCCGAGGTAGCAGTAATGGGGGCGAAGGTAATCATTTATCAATATAACTATCACACTGTAAAGCATGTACTATTGTAAAAAGCGCCCTATATATTATAAAACTTGGTTGATGTGTGGTGGAAAAATGGGGAAAGTTATGAAGGTATTCTGTATATAAATGTGATGTTGTATTGTGCTTATTTTCACTTTCTCCTAATAAAATATTTTTGGAAAAAAAAAGCGCCCTATAAATAAATGACTTGATTTTCATTAAAATGCTCATTTTTAGAGGTAAAATCCTTTAACTTGTTTACAGTAAAGTATGGCAGGGGATAATTCTAATTATAAGAGCATCTTTTATGTCTCATGGTAGCTGCAGAATTGCAGAACTGTGAGGAAAAGGGTGAATTGTGGTTCTTTAAAATGATTTGTTTCATCCGTAATTATAATAAAAATGAGACGGAGCTGCAGCCGCCGACAGGACGAATATCCAACACCGACTGCCAGGTGTCGACGTGCCCTAGATTTAGAAATAGGAACATGTGTAAATAGAGCTAAAAATCTGTATTCATATTCCATTGTGTGTGTGTGTGTGTGTGTGTGCGTGTGTGTTTAACAGGGTGCTGTACAAATCATTTTCCGGGGAAAGGAGAACCAGGCGGAGGCGGAGGCTGAATATGTGCAGAAATTTGCAAACCCCTTCCCTGCTGCCGTCAGAGGTACACACACACACCCCTTCACACGTTACTATAGCTTCAAAGGGGACCTCATACTATGATGTCATAAACTCCTGGTTTGCTTTTTAGGTTTTGTTGATGACATCATCCAGCCTTCAACCACGCGCAAGAGGATCTGCCGCGACCTGGAGGTTCTGGCCAGCAAGAAACAGAGCAACCCATGGAAGAAACACGCCAACATTCCCTTATAACCCCCTACCCGCCCAAATCAGTACCCACAGCGCCGTGACAGAGACTGAACAACTTGGATACTGAATAAAAAGTTCTGTGCCTTATCTCTAATTTATGAATCATTAATGTGAATAAATAATCAAACCCCAATGCTGTCAAATAAATCTGTGTTTTTGTCACCGAGTTATTAAAAGATGTTCACTTAGATTTTGAAAAAATATTATTATTAATTAATTATTATTATGTACATCTGAAAGACATTATGCTGTATGAGTGTCATAGGAACCTGATTGGTCAAAGATCATTTTGTCCAAAGTTGTCTGAACTCACAAGCGCTGGTAAAGTGGTAAACGGGCAAACGTTCCATAGACTCACTCCAAAATCTTGTAGAAAGTCTTCCAAAAAGAATGGAAGCTGATGTGTAATGTGCAAACCAAATTAAATGATTAAAGTTCTGTGGGTGTCCCAGTCCTTTTGGCTTTTCGGTGTACATCTGGAGGTTTAATTAGAGCGATTGTTTAGTATTTTAATATTTTGGGAAAAATATACGAGTCGTTTAATATGGATTTTAATTTGTGTAGACTGAACTGTAAAGAAGGGCGGCTTAGTGGTTAGCACGTTCGCCTCAACACTAGGGATTCCCGGTTCGAATCCCCATCTGGGTGGAGTTTCCATGTTCTCCCCGTGTCCGCGTGGGTTTCCTCCGGGTTCTCCGGTTTCCTCCCACAGTCCAAAAACATGGATCAAGTCAATTGAGTTCTCCAAATTTCCCCATATAGAGTGTGTCTGTGTGTGAGAGTGTGTGCCCTGTGATAGATTGGCGCCCTGTCCTGGGTGTATCTGCCCAGCACCCGAAACGTTCTCCCCTGGATGGGCACGGGGACACCCCCCCCCCCCCCCCCCCCCCCCCCCCCCCCCCCCCCCCCGAGATCCTAATATACGATAAAGTGGAAGATAATGAATGAATGAATATTTTTTGTTTTAATTTGTGTAGACTGAACTGTAAAGACTCAGCAAGATGAATGACGTTGTGCTCCCACGTTGCTGATGAGGGTCCATGTGGCTGCAATGACAAACGGTTTTGTTTAAAAGGTCCAGATTAAAACAAATGACACCAGGAGCAGTTCTTCCGTTGTACACACACACGCTGCGATTTGTTATGGGTTGTGCGACTGTCAGGCTACACAGTTCCGATAATAAACTTTAATTAACTGGTCGAATTGTTATAGCATGTGTGAATGTATCCTCTTAGGCTCTGGGCAACTCATTAGCTGAACCCAGATGAGCTGTAAAGGTCACCAAACTCCAGGGCCCTCAAGCTGAGGCAGGGCTGACGGATGGAGGCTTTCAGTTTCTCTGTAGGAAGCACCGAGAACATGTCCGTCTCCAAGAATCCCACAAAGAACCGAGGGAGAACTCTGCAGCGCTTCACTTCACTGCCATGTGTCTCCTGTATGACTGTTATTAATGCAGATTAGATATGATTTTATCAATTTATTAAGTTTGAAACATCTAACAAAATAGAGGAACATCATTTAGAGTTGAATATCATTAAACTGCACATATGGAAGGAACCTCATGACCTTATGTCATACCACCAGGTTAGTTTTACAAACATCCAACACCATTTTAATGAGTACCATTTAATATAGATGTTTTGTATTACAAAGAAATAATGTTATTTATGTTATTTTTGTTTACATATTTATTTTAAGTCTATTAAGATACGAGATTATTGTAATTATTATTATATATTATAATTATGTGTCTTGTGTGCATGCACGTGTATGAGAGAGAGAGAGAGAGAGAGAGAGAGAGAGAGAGAGAGAGAGAGAGAGAGAGAGAGAGGGAGGGAGAGTACCTGTTGGTTCCACATGGTGGCTCTGTATTCGTTTTGAATGGCAGTTTTAATGATTGCTCTGCAGGTTGTGTTTTATTTCATGCTGGTTGGACACAGTGTGTGTGTGTGTGTGTGTGTGTGTGTGTGTGTGTGTGTGTGTGTGTGTGTGTGTGTTGCAGTGTGTAGATGTGATCACGACTAACCACATGTTTTTGTTTTTGCCATCTGCACACCTTTATTTCGAAGAAGCTAAAATAACTGGAAACAGGTCAGAGACTCATTCATATGCAGTTTATACACATGTTTATCTCACACTCCGTACCCTGCTTCCCTTTATATTCATGTGTGTGTCTGTTGTCTATGTGTGTGTATGAACACACAGGCACATAAAGGGAAGGGCTGCTTTGACATTACTGATTCCATGTTAAGAACAAATATGTAAATATTAAAGATGTATACACAGACAGTACACATATCTTAATTAATTATTAGTTTGTTTCATTGACAAAAGTTGAAAACATCTGATCTGATACTACTAGAAGAGAACAGAGTTAGGGGAACTAACAACACGTGCAAAGAACATAGAGAACCTGATGGACTACAGTCTGAACTTGGGGAACTACAAAGTTTATCTATATGGTCAGTAAAGGAGTGAGTATGTAGAAACAAGGGGGGTTAACCTAAAACTGTAAGCCCTTAATACAGTTAGGGTTAAACAAATTTTATTTAAATTTAGAAAATATTATTTTGGAAACCTAAATTTAATAAAGCTCAGAATTTGACCAAAGGCACCTGAAGTTTTGCACAAGACCTTCGAATGTGTATCTAAATCTTCTTTAATATCCCAAATGATCGAATTAAATGTATTAAAGTCGTAAAAATGTCAGAGTCCAAACATAAAACTTTTAATTACATTTCCTTATTAATTTATTAGAATGGCTCGACCCCGAGTCAGGATATCTGCTTCCTTCCCTATTCTCTGGTTCTCTTTCCTTTGAAGGTGAAAGGAGTCATGAGTGTTTTATTGTCTTTCTAACCTCGTTATTTAAACCCAGACTCATTATGTCATTATGAAAGAGAGTGTTGTGGAGGGAGCTGTGAGTTTTCTGAATAAATTTATCGTTGGATTTCGGCTCAGTGGGGATTTTGCCTTTTATCATTTTCATTCTGTTGAAGTTGGAGGATTGGAATTCGAACCATATTGACATGATGATGAGAAAAACACGCTGAATATCAATTTATACTGTGAGTAACAAACCTGCTGTAATGCTGATATACAACATTTGTACAAAACACTGCCCTGTATGGATTTACCTACCTGTATGCATTGGCTGAAAACAATCCCAATTTGATTCACTAATTAATACATAAATACACTGAAATTAAATACACTCAGAATAATGATGATAAATAATAATAACATGTGGCTGCATAATGAGGAGCGTTTTTGGCCTCACAGCAAGAAAGTCTCCTTTTGGAGTGTTCTGTATATTTGCTAAGTGTCTATGTGGGAACCAGTCCAGTTTGGCGAAGGTTGTATATATATATATATATATATATATATATATATATATATATATATATATATATATATATATATGCAGTATATATTTGTATAGGTGTGTTCAGGTGTGTATATATATGTACAGATGAGCACAGAAGTGTAGAGAATTACACGTTTAAATGCATTGCATTGCATTGGTTCATATATATTAACATGCATCAGATGTTACAGGTACAGTTACATACAGGTGAGTTAAGGTGTGCACAGGTACATATTAATATGAAAACAGCTGCTTACAATGTACCCAGGTATACATTACATTTGGGTACTGGTGTGCAGAGATTAGTACATGTCTGTACAAAGGTCTTGTAAATACACCTGTCCACAGGTACAGGCTGTATGTACCAGGTACCTGGTACAACAGGTGTATATGTGTGCAGAACCTTTCAGATTTATAAAAAAAATACAGGTTTTATTTGGGTGACTGGTGTAAATCATTTCTGTAATGTACAGATTAGTGCAGGTGTGCACAGGTTTGTAAAGGTACAGGTGAGTATTGTTGTATACAGGTGCAGGTTTCACTGGATACAGGTGTTATTTGAGTACAGTGTCAGATGTGTAAATGTGTATACAGTATACAGGTAAAGGTTGTATAGTACATTTTAAGAATGGGTGGATGCACAGGTCCAACTGGAACAGGTTTGTATACCGTGATGTGTAATTTTGACCCCATTGAAACACTTGTGAGTTGAGCTTTGTGTGTCTGCGTTATAAATCCACTTTTTATGTTGGTTTTTATCTATTATCAGACGTGGCGTCTCATGGAGGGAACTGGACTCAAGAGAGAGATCTGCTTCCTGTTTACCGTTTTTACTTGATTACATTTTATTTGTGATCCCACATGAGACAAAAAAAATCATATTTTCTGAAGCAGAGTCACAGACGTTAGACGACATGCTC
Organism: Corydoras sp. C115; assembly: GCA_019802505.1. NCBI lineage: Eukaryota > Metazoa > Chordata > Actinopteri > Siluriformes > Callichthyidae > Corydoras > Corydoras sp. C115. The sequence continues at coordinate 184,629 of JAFMOC010000184.1, read as the reverse complement.
TGATTTCTAATGGCTGCGGTAAAAAAGAAAACAGTCTCAGAGTTACACCGAGGAAAGTCCAGGGGAGCTGCTGCAGAAATGATTCAATTTAATTAAAGGTTAAGTTAAATTACACAGTGCATCCAGTTGATGCATCATTTCGTATATATTCTATAGAATATAATTACATTAAGCAGTGATGTTTATCTTACTTTGTGGATGAAGTGATGACCGTTGGCACTGATCCTCATCAATGATCTATGAACCTTAAGACTTTATTGCTATGAAACTGATCATTCCTTGTGATCATGTCACTATAATTATCTTTATAAATGATCTTGTATATCTTTATATAATGATCTTTCAGTTACTCGCTGCATCATAGTGTGATTAGATCATAGATGGACATTAAAGGTCCTTTAAGATGTAACTACAGGTTCAGCACCTGCATCCAGTTTGTCTTTCTATCACTACGGACAATATAAATACTACATTATTGCCAATATTTATATAGATAATATAAATACAATTGACAAACAATGCACAAAATGTTGGACAACAGCATTCATCTGACCTAAGAACAGTTTGGGAAAAGTAATTTCCAGCATGACTGTACCCTAGTGCCCAATTTAAGGTCCCTAAAGGCATGTTTGGATGAATTTAGTGAGATGTTAGCTGACCCACACAGAGCCCTTTTAGTATGAATTAGAACAGAGATTGGGAGCCAGGCAAACGGAGGTGTGAGGTGTAGGTGTCCCAATACACCTTCATTTGTTTATTCATGTTAAAACCTGGTTTATAATGTCTTTATCCATTTACAGAACCAAATAGAAGAATATGAATAAGCAAAGAGGGTATTCTGATGTCCGGATGCTGTCTGTATGGGACACTTGTCAATACAAATTAAGTTTAGTAATTAGTTCATTAGTCAATATCAATAACGTACAGATCATCACTGTGCACACAGAAGGTGCATGTGTTCATTATGAAGTGATTAACCAGGTGAACAGGACATTCAGATCGTCCCCGTTTCCTCACTCACAAGATTTCGAGGAATTCTCTCAGATGGAGAACAGCACTTCCGCTGCTCGGATCGATTTATTATGTCTGTCCACAGCCTAATGAAATCTGAGGAAAGGTTAGAGCGTGGCGCGTGTCTTCAGCTAAATGCCAAACAGTGATTCACATCGCGCTTCGATGATTTCCTTAAATCCATTACTCACTCAACTCACTGTTTCGGGAGGTCAGCAAATATCAAAGTGCACTCCAAAGCAGAGCTCAGACACTTTGTGGTTAGAAAAACGTAACGAGCCGGGGTCCCTTCAAGAAACATCACTAATATCAGAAAATCAGAGGACGTTACAAGTGAGATTCATGTTCATGTTTTATTTAAATCTCCCTGAATTACTGCAAAAGAAGGTCATGCAGCAGAACAGCAACCTTACACACATTACTTTTCCTGCCAAAGAAAAGATTAAGAAGAAAAACGCTGATGATTTTGAAAGAAGTTAACAGTGTGATGTTCATGTGAGGAAAGCCACAGATATCCCAGAGTTCACACTGTTCTGTATGGAGCTGGGGACTAAAATTCCTCCAAAACTGATGACACATAATAAAAATGGTGGTTGTTGGTATTGCCACACAAGAGACTTACAAAAAATGAAAGCAAAGTTGTTTTTTTTTAATTTTTTTTATTAGGTTAATGTGAACGAACATACTGAGAGGAACATCTCATTATGACGCTGCATCTAGATGCATTCTCATAATCCCGCTTCAGCATGATAAAATTGTTTTGACTTTAATTTCATTACCTCTTCATTTTGTTCTCTATAAGAAGGTCGGTTCTTTTTTTTTTTTTTTTTTTTTACTTTTAAATAATAAATGAAAAAGCAAAATACAAAAACCCCAGAGTTTCACCTGATCTGAGTCCAGAGCCCAGAGATGTGTGAGAACAGCATTAGATTGTTAACATTGAAATTCAACTTTTATAAAGTTAACCCCTCTCGTGTGATGCTTACCTTTAAACCCTAAACCACGTAAACTCCGAGCAAAGTCAGCCAATCCCCAGTGTTGTAGTTAACCTGCCCTGACATCACATCGCTTAATTTAATTGAGAATTCTAGTTGTTTTTCTTGGCAAACGTGACATTTTGGCACTATATGTGATTTTCAATGAGACCTGACAGATGGGTTTTAATGGAAGGATAATTAGCAGCCAGTCAGGAGCATCTAAAAGCCTTTCTGTGATTAAACAGCTTTAATGCTCTTAATTAAAAAAAAAATAGTCTGTTTAAAAATTAAAAGAAAAAAGATTTAATATAGGTCCACAAGAGTAGTTGCATCAAATAGAATAGGATTAGAATCAGGATAGCTCTGGTTTTAAATGTTATCTACACGTCATTAAGATTAAAGATGTTTATTCTTCAGTCACTGAGCTTTTTCTGGTCCTTTGTGGATGTGAAAGCTGGAGACCATAAAACAGGACAAGAGCAATATTAGTGCTTTTGTTCTCTGGCCATGGGGAAGGTGTTTGCTAGTACCTTGGACTGTCAAGAGGATGCATCTCTACTTGACAGTGTGTGTCTACTTGACAGTCCAAGGTCCTCACAAACATCTTCCTCATGGCCAGTCCATGTTAACTAGAACCTAAGATAAACTGAAGCTCTGCTACTTTGACACATTATTATAACGAATTTACTGAAAAAAACAGACATAATGGAAAGTGTTGAAGGTTAAAGAGAAAGGGGATGACTATCAACAAGACGGAAGGATCAAATAAATATCAAATGAACCATTAAGATGCCTAAAGACTCAAGAAAAAAGTAAAGAGATGCTGGAGAAACTCTATCCATTTGGTACCCAGGAGTCATGATATAGGGCGGCACGGTGACTTAGTGTTTTAGCATGTTCTCCTCTCAGCACTAGGGAGTCCCGGTTCGAATCGCCATCTGGGTGGAGTTTCCATGTTCTCCCCGTGTCCGCGTGGGTTTCCTCCAGGTTCTCCGGTTTCCTCCCACAGTCCAAAAACATGGATCAAGTCAATTGAGGTCTACGACTTGCCCCATATAGAGTGTGTGTGTGTGAGTGAGTGTGTGTCCAGCGATAGATTGGCGCCCTGTCCTGGGTGTATCTGCCCAGCGCCCGAGATGTTCTCCCCTGGATGGGCATGGGGAACCCCACCGCGGCCCTAATATAGGATACAGCGGAAGATAATGGATGGATGGATTAATGATATATATGGATAAATATACCCAGGATATATATGCTGGATGTTGAGCCACACGTCCATCCATGCAGTAAAGCAGAGGGTCATTTTAAACGAGGTAAAATAAAGTTCTGGTCATCTCTGTCTTCAGAACCTTCTGTTTTTATTTCCCTTCTGACCCAACTGATTTAGTGTCCAGATACTATCCGGGCATCAGGCACCTCAGTTCTATTACTGCATATGAGAGCTATTAAAGGTGAAGTTTGAAGGTTATGTGCTTCCTCTGAGTCGTGTAATGACAGACTAACCAAGTGGAAAGAAAGGGAGAACAAAGATGATAAAATAAAATAAAAAAAGCGCTGACTAAAAACAAAAAAAAAGCTAATAATTAGCATCAATGCTCCCATGAACATGTAATTAAAAACCCCAAACATGATCGTAAAAGATCTAACTACCACAAAAAGTTGAATTATACAGATATATGAAACACAAAGCGAGTTCTGATGGACTGAGTTAGTTTTATTAAGATTTACGTCTGAAGACAGTCTTTAGCATCAGGTTACAGCTAAGCGCTAATGCTTGGATTGAATACAGATCGCCGTGTTAGCAGATAAATAAAGTCTTTCTGGATGATAAATCATCACCCCGTTTAGTTTTTTCTTCTTCATTAAAACAGAATAACTGGCATGTGTCATCACCATCTGGCTCGTTAGAGTGCTAATTAGGGCTCATTAGCATTTCATATTTTTACACATTTATTAGTAAAATAAATGATTTACACACATAATCAAATCTAAAATCTCTGAATTGTACCTAAGTAAATTTACCTCTTTAGGATTATTGCTATCTGTAGGAATGTGTGAAGCATTACATTAGTGAATAATATAATAAAAAAATTAAAATAATTTCCAGTAGGTGGCACTGTAAGGTGGCACGCTGGCTTAGTGGTTTGGCACGTTCTCCCCTCAGTGCTAGGGATTCCCGGTTCGAATCCCAATCTGGGTGGAGTTTGCATGTTCTCCCCGTTTCCGCGTGGGTTTCCTCCGGGTTCTCCGGTTTCCTCCCACAGTCCAAAAACATGGATCAAGGTCAATTGAGTTCTCCAAATTGCCCCATATAGAGTGTGTCTGTGTCTGTGTGAGTGAGTGTGTGTCCAGCGATAGATTGGCGTCCTGTCCTCGGTGTGTCTGCCCAGCATCCAAAACACCCCCCCCCCCTACCCCCCGCCGCAACCCTAGTATAGGATAAAGCAGAAGATAATGGATGGATAATTCAGGTTCAAATCCCAATCTTGACAATCTTGGGATCCTGTTCTGGGTGTATCTGCCCAGTGCCCGAAACTTTCTACCTTGGATAGGCATGGAGAACCCCCCCTAGTAAAGGATTAAGTGGCAGATAATGAATGAATGATAATTTACCATAGCAACCACAAACCTTTGCTTGTTTATACCGTTTGTAAAGCAGGCGGATCCTACACAACAGATCTTAATTACTTTAACTCATCCATCCTTCCATTATCTTCCGCTTTATCCTATATTAGGGTCGCGGGGGCGGAGGGTTCCCCATGCCCATCCAGGGGAGAACGTTTTGGGCGCTGGGCAGATACACCCAGGACAGGGCGCCAATAGATTGGCGCCCTGTCCTGGGTGTATCTGCCCAGCGCCCGAAACGTTCTCCACTGGACACGCACTCAATCACACAGACACACTCTATATGGGGCAATTTGGAGAACTCAATTGACTTGATCCATGTTTTTGGACTATGGGAGGAAACCGGAGCACCTGGAGGAAACCCACGTGGACACGGGGAGAACCTGGAAACTCCACCCAGATGGGGATTCGAACCGGGAATCCCTAGTGCTGAGAGGAGAATATGCTAACCACTAAGCCACCGTGCCGCCTACTTTAACACATTATTAACTGAATTTCAAATCTATGTATCGTTAAAATGAAAACCTTATTACAGTTTATCACATGTTTTAACCAAACATTACCAAATCACCCAAAGTGGGTGGGTCACTTATTTTCTCAACGTTAATTCCATAATTCCACGACGCCTTAGCCTGTTCATAAACATTCAGGAAAAACTTTCTTAAGCTGCTTTGAGACACTAATGTAAAAAGTGCCTTTAAAATGTGAATTAATTCAAATTGAATCGAGGTTAACGTCAAATGAATGAATGGTCCGTGATGGAAGTGAGATTTCCCCCTGAGCCACTGTTGTTCTTCAGCATGGTTTACTGCTGACAATGAAGTATTACCGAGTGGATTTATAGTACACATACAGCTATGTCACTGCTGAAGTGAATTATCGGCGTGGCAGAAATGTTATGCTTTAAAGAAAGTGAAAGAAAACGAGGCAGTTTGTCTGCAGTGGAGGCAGTTGTGATGTGGCGGGGTGTTATAAATAACCACAGAGGGACGCGTCTCCGTCCACAAGGCTGTGTTATTATCACACAGAGGTCATCTGTCCTCTTTAACTCTCATCTTCATTCGTCTTCTCAAGCTCTCGATGCCATGTCGGCTCGATCTGGCAGCTTTCACTCTCATGAATAATTTAAAAATTAGCCGAAATTGTTTTTAGAGGTGCTGAAGTGAGAACGTCCCAACACGGAGGTCTGAAGAATCTCATAAATCACATGACCATAAATCATTGCGGACATCAGCTTATTACAGGTGTGTGTGTGTGTGTGTGTGTGTGTGTGTGTGTGTGAGAGAGAGAGAGAGAGAGTACAGTATTTTCTATCTTCTTCAAGTTAAAGTTACTCTGAACAGTTTTATGTCAGAAGGAATTGAACTGATGTTTCCTCAGGGATTAATTCTGTTGCAGAACATCCGTACATCTATTATCTTCCGCTTTATCCTATATTAGGGTCGCGGGGGGGTTCCCCATGCCCATCCAGGGGAGAACGTTTAGGGCGCTGGGCAGATACCCCCAGGACAGGGGGGCAATCTATCACTGGGCACACACTCACTCACACAAACACTCTATATGGGGCAATTTGGAGAACTCATTTCACTTGATCCATGTTTTTGGACTGTGGGAGGAAACCGGAGAACCCGGAGGAAACCCACGCGGACACGGGGAGGACATGGAAACTCCACCCAGATGAGGATTTGAACCGGGAATCCCTAGCGCTGAGAGGAGAACATGCCAACCACTAAAACACTGTGCCGCCTTGGCTTTTTATAATTATTAAAAAAATATATATATACATATTTTTGTAACCTTTATCTTACTGTACATCATTCTGTTGTCCTGTGATATATATATGTATTTTTAAAGGAAATAAATTATACCGGCACGGTGGATTAGTGGTTGGCATGTTCTCCTCTCAGCACCACAGATTCCCGGTTCGAATCTGGGTGGAGTTTCCATGTTCCACCCGTGTCCACATGTGTTTCCTCCGGGTTCTCCGGGTACCTCCCACAGTCCAAAAACATGCATCAAGGTCAATTGAGTTCTCCAAATTGCCCCATATAGTGTGTGTCTGTGTCCCCAGTGATAGATTGGCGCCCTGTCCTGGGTGTATCTGCCCAGCGCCCAGGACGTTCTCCCCTGGATGGGCATGGGGAACCCCCTCACGACCCTAGTAGAGAATAAAGCGGAAGATAATGGATGGATGGGTTCTAATGCACATTATCGCAATCGATGGACCGCTGGTTATTGTTTAAGAAGCACAGCGTCTTTACAACAGGGTCTGAATCGTCCCTCTGCACGTTCCTGCTCTTCAGCTGGTGTTCTGCAGAAGCTGAGAATAAAGTGTCCTCAACTGTTCTAACATCAATAGTACCAGCATCTCATCCATCTTAATCCATTTAAACATTTCCTTTCGGTTCTTTCTTCTTTTCTCACTGCTCTTGTCTTCCAGAAGATTTCCTTGTAGTTTCTTCCTCCATCTGTCACGTCCTGAAAGACTTCGGAGATAAACTTAATGGATTCCATTAGCTAACTGATGGATTTCTGAGTAGCCCCTTCGTGCTCCACTGCCGCCCGGTAATGATGTTATCCGACTTTTTCCTGTCCGCTTCCCATTTTTTTAATGCAGACTTTAAAGGTGTAGCAGGCAGAATGAGGTCACTTTCACCATTAGGATCTTTTTCTCGCAGAGCACCTTGGTTCTCTGTTCCACGTCCCGCAACCCGATGAAAAACGTTGTAAACGTTACCGAAGACGAAAAACTGTAATAAAAATAAAAGATGTTACATGGCTGAATGTAAAACCCAAGTCTTGAATGGGAAATAAATGAGCTAACTAACTTCATTTCGGAGTGTTTGCACTTTTCTGTGGCATCGTATCTTCTGCTGAGATAGATAACCTTGTTCACTCTATAAGCTGAATGTGGAAATCGTCCAGAATATTAATGAAACGCTCCATCTGCTCGGTTTGCTGTTGGAGATCCAGGAGCGATGAGCCGCTGCCGCACGATTCAATGCCTCACAAAAAGAAAATAAAAAGTGTATTGGTAGTTAAACACATGCACACACACACACACACACACACACACACACACACACACACACACACACACACACTATATAAACAAAAGTATTAGGACACACCTCCTGATCTTTGAATTCAGGTTTCAGTTCTTTCCATCATCACAGCCCTGAATTTTGGCCAATTGTATGCTTTCTTATGGAAACAGTTTGGGGAAGGCCCTTTTTATGCCCATTCCTGCAGGTTCTTTCTGTAGAACATGACCGGTTCTATTATTGTAATGCACCACTTGCCGGTCTCCCAGCTTGCACCATCAGGCCTCTAGAACTCATTCAGAACTCTGCAGCCCGACCTCGTGTTCAACCACCCAAGTAAATCATATGTCTCCACCTCTCCTCTCTCTCTCCATTGGCTCCCTGTAGCTGGTGCATTCAGTACAAGACACTGATTCTAATCTACAGACGATCTCTGGATCTGGCCCCTCTGACCTTCACTCCAAATTTATAAAATACACTCCGACTCGTTCACAACGTTCTAGTGATGAACGACGCCTTCTGATTCCACCTCATCGTGGTGGTAACTCTCACTCTGTATGGTTCTCCACTGATCAACGCTGGAACCATCTTCCCAACTTTGTCCGTAAGGCTTAACATCTTTAAGAAACAACTCAAAACACACCTCTTTCACAAACACCTGATATAAAAAAAGGGCGAGGGGGTGCAGGATAGCATAATAATCAGGTTTGATAATTCTACAGTGTAGCTGGATTTTACGTTTGACGTGTGTTGTTCTCATTTGTAAGTCGCTTTGGATAAAAGGAGAATCAGCTTTAAAGGTAGCTGTATGTATCATGTGTAATGTGTTTCTACACATCTGTCCATATAATGTAGAACGATGGGTTCATTCAACCAACCGCAAACTTCTTTAAACGACATTTCTGCGTTTTCCAGCGGTCTTTTAGCATTTTTAACATCACTGCGGTAGAGAGTGTGCAGATCACCTATTTATTTTGGGGAAAAATAGATTTTGGGAGCTGATGAGGCGAAGCGCGAAAGACCGTTTTCCTCTCCAGCGTTTATCTGAGAAAAATTACTCATCAATCTTCTGAAACTGCGCAAGAGAGCAATGCAGCAGAAACTTATATGTACATTAATACAGTCGACATTCTGCAGAAGCGCCGCACAGTTCAGCTTTTACTGCAACTGATGGTTTATACTGTTAAATCACGAGTTTGTAAAAAGTGGAGAATTCATTCTATTAAACAATAAAACTAAAGTAATAAAACAATACTTGATTATAATAAAACATAATTATTATAAACACGATATCTGGAATATTATACCAATAATGAGTGGATTATATCCATCTGGTATCAACAATCATGCCACAGACTAAATGATCCCCTTTATTGTGATGAAAATGATGCATTAATGTTTATATTGCGCTGCAGCTATGTGTTGACCCGATTAAAGGAGGTCTATATGACATCTGCATCGGGCTTAATATTGGGGCAGTCAAAGGCATGTGGTTAAGGAACCAGCCTTGCAACCTAAGGGTCCCCGGTTTGATTCCCGGTCCCACCAAGTACTATAGCTGAAGTACCCTTGGGCAAGGCACCTAACCCCAATTGCTCCCCAAGCACCGTGTACAGACCTGTGTACTGCACTCAGTATGTGTATATATCTGTGTTCACTGCATGGATGGGTTAAATTTGGAGGACACATTGCTCTGTGTGACAGTACAATAGGCAAATGGGTCACTTCACGTATAGTGATTTTGTCTGCTTCAAGGACCTTCCCTAAACTGTTTCCACGATGTTGGAAGTATAAATTTGTCCAAAATACATGGCTAGGTGCCTAATATTTTACACCTCTGGCAATGGGACTGAAACAATAGACCTGAATCCAATGACATCATCCATCAGTATGACAACATGGAGGTTCGTCCTCGGTTCTCAGCTGTGAGCAGTGTTGATCAGATGAATGTGATCATTTTCAGCGGGCCGAAGTGTAAGCAAAGATTGATTTTTTTTTCCGAAAAGGCCTTTAAACCTTTTCCATCACGATACACTGAGAGTTCATTTTTTAAAATCGATACTCGATTAACGTTCACCACACTGTTTTATTTCTCATCCTGCTGCTGCACTTCAGTTCTGTCCGGAGTTAATCCCGCTGTTAATAAATCGAGCAGCGTCTCAAACTTATTTAAAAAGAAAAGAAATAAATAAATGACCCACTGGCGCTTTTATTTCTTATTAGATTGATATTACATTCCAACCAGGTTATTACTGACCTGAAGGAAAGCGGCTACCTTCATTCACACTTCCACTGTTTCCATCGTTTTGTTATTTTAATATCTGATGCATTAGGGTTTGCTGAGGAAAACAAAAAAGATCTGATTTTATGTCTTTCTGAAGGTGGTTCTTAGGAGAACCTCAACGAAGACACACAGAAATACAAAGATACGTCATGGGCGAGAGTACCTGGCAGTGCACATCCTCATAACGGCGTTCCGCTCTCATCCGGTTCCATTGCCACAAAACCTTGTACAATAAAACATGTGCATTTACAATTTAATGCTTATAACTTTTAACTAAAGCAAGTTCTATAAAGATAGTTTTGAAGAACTTCACCGATCGACATAAAGCCCTGATCTCAACCCCATCCAACATCATTGAGATGAACTGAGATTGTGAAATTGAAAATGATAAACAAATAGAATTTAATGTTTTTTTTTATTATTATTATTTGTTACGTTTTATTTAGAGTCAATTTTGTAAAGTACATAAACTTTAAATAATAATTAGCAGAAATTGTGATATATAAACATGGTCCCTACAGAGGGCATCTTGATTTACTGACTTTTTAAAAATTAACACGTCATTTCAGCTTTTTTTTAAGGTTATACTGTACACTTATTAAAAACCATTCACCCCCACAGTGTTCTGCTCAGTGCTGGATCTAATCAGAGTCAAAGTCCATCTGTATGATCAGTGGAACAACGTGAGGGTTCTGATTAATGACCAGGACAAACGTCTGATGATATGGTTGAGTTGAGTTGAGGTTCTGTTAGGATTTTATAGTTAAATGGTTAAAGTTTTAATGCCACTGCACACAGTGTTAACAATGCAACGTTTTTGCAGAGGTAACATGCTGTCCAATGATGACGAATTGGGTTTGGTACGACTTCAGTGACCTGCACAGAGCCTGGAGCTTGACAAATTCCTCATACATAATGAACTGGAACCTCAACTGTGAGTCAGATTGTCGCCTCCAATCTCAGTGTCTGAGTTTCAAGAAAAAAAAAAGTTTATAAATTTCATAGTCCATAACTGAGAAATGGGGTGTCCAGCAAGCTCATTCTGGTGAGGGTTGGGTGTCCACATACGTTTTGATATCGACGTGTTATTTGTTTCAGTGTTGTGAGACTCAGCAGCTGATGCTGGACTCGAAGTAGCTGGGCGAGCTGTGGCTGAAGAGGCGGAGAGCAGCGTTTCTGTATTTTTTGCACATGGAGTTATAGAGGATCGGGTTGATGGCGGCGCTGAGGTAGAAAAGCACGAAGGAGACGAGGTTGCAGTACTGAGAGATCAGGGAAGCCAGTGGAGATGCGAACGCCTCCGGCGATGCTGAAAACAGGTACCGGCCCACGTGGAACGGGAGCCAGCAGAGCACAAACGCAAAGACCATCGCAGCTAAAGACACAAAGACAAGAAAACTCACTTTACTTTTCTCATTAAATGCAAAATGATCTGATCACCTGACTCTCAGAAACACTGTCCACATACACTTAAGACAAACGTGTTTCCAAAAAAAAAACAATCTCTTTGTTTTTGATCAGAAAACATTGCCGACACACAGATAATATACAACCGACTCAATTAAGAAACCCACACATTCACTTGGAGAACATGCAAATTGCACACAAAAATGATCTAGTGCAAACGGAGAGGCGACAGAACCACCCACTGCACCGCAAAACATCCACATCCAAAAATAAGAAAAATAAACACAAATATGGAAAAAAATGTATATGAATCGTGTTGAGCTGCCAGTAAATTTATCTTGTAAGATTTCTTGAAACAAATTTTTTTTTTCTATAAACTGGATTATTTATCTTGCTTAGAAATCTGTAAAAGTCAAAATCAAGATATGTTTTAAAGACGTTTTAAAGATTTTATGACTTTTTATGATTTATGATTTTATGACTGATTTGTTTTTTTTTGTTTTTTTTGCAGTGTGTTGGTTTTTCAGGTTTTGTGAAACTAAATATTTCTTTGTGAGCATTTTCCTCTCTGAATAAGATCACACAAATTAAAAATGCAAATTAACATTAATATAATATTTAAAGTCCTCTCTTTTTTTTTAATAAGGCAGCCAATAATTGTAGGAGGGAACCTGTATAATAATCAGCCATAAAGTATTTTCATTTCCAGTGTTCAGCACGCGCAGCGTGAGCATTATGTCACGCACGAGTTGATTCAGTAATTGCACATGTCTGCAGACACAAAGCACGTGACCTGCAGAGCTCTCGATACGGATTTAGCGTTGAAGCAGCAACAGGTCAACAGCCTTCATCACTGTCGCAAATGCAGCGAACTGCTGGTGATGGCGTCTGAGTGACAACAGGAAAACAAACTAACACCGGATTTATGATGTCAGTTGTATCTTAGTCCCTGTTTAAATCCTTAACCCCCCCCCCCCCCCCCCACCAGACTAACACAGCAGCTTTACATAGAGCTGAGTTTCAACCACATATAAGCATCTTAACTCTGAAACTTTTGTGTAAATAAAATAGTTTTAAAATACAAATTCTGATGAATCTGGTTAAAGATGAACAGACCATTTTTGCACTCGGTTCTCCGCTCCCCGTCGGACTGCTGCAATATAATGTAGCTTTGCACAATGTAAATAACCTTACAATATGTATATAGAGTGTGTGTGTTTTTTCTGGTTTTTATATATTTATATTTTCATTATTATTATATTCACTGGCGGCACGGTGTCTTAGTGGTTGGCACGTTATCCTCTTAGCACTAGGCATTCTGGGTGGAGTTTCCATGTTCTCCCCGTGTCCGCGTGGGTTTCCTCCGGGTTCTCCGGTTTCCTCCCACAGTCCAAAAACATGGATCAAGTCAATTGATTTCTCCAAATTGCCCCATATAGAGTGTGTCTGTGTGAGTGAGTGTGCCCAGCGATGGATTGGCGGCCTGTCCTGGGTGTATCTGCCCAGTGCCCGAAATGTTCTCCCCTGGATGGGCATGGGGAACCCCACCGCGACCCTAATAGAGGAAAAAGCGGAAGATAATGAATGAATGAATTATATTCACTTTTTCTTACTCATCCAGGGCGGCCGGCAAAGTAAGAATTTCATTGCACAGGGAAACGTGTCTATTTGTGCATATGACAATAAAAATCTTTGAATATTGCAGTTGACTTGATGCTACATAATTATTTGGTTCTGACCTTAACAAATCTATTAAATTTGTCCTGTTTGGGAATCACAAGGACGACCTGACCTAAAAATATACGCTCTGCTGATGAATGGAGTAATATAAAATGTTCTCGATCTTTATGCGATGGAGGGTCTGCTGATCAATCAGTGCTGAGTGCAGGACACATACTCACCCAGCATCTTAATAGTCTGTCTATTGCTGCTCTCTCTGCACTTCATCCTGTTCTTCCTCCTCCTCTTCCTCCGCCACAGTTTGCGCCCGATCAGTCCGTACAGCACCGTCAGGCAAAACACGGGCAGCAGAAAGAAGCCGCTCGAGACCCAGACCATGGCGCTCAGGAGGCCGGAGCGAGCTCCATACTCTGTAGCCTTGCACTCGCTCGTCTCCCGCCAGTCTGTGCCGTTCTCGTGCTCGACCCCCACCAGGACGAAGACCGGCCCGGCACTGCACAGGGCCACGGTCCACAGTGCCATTATTAGGCCACGCACTCGGCGCTTGGTCACCACCACCTTGGCTCTGAGCGGGAAGCAAATAACGAAGTACCTCTCGGCACTGAGGGCCGTCATGTTGAGAATGGTGGAGTACGTACAGCACTCACTTACAAACTGGAAAAGTTTACATAGCACGTTCCCCAACGTCCACGGTCGGTAGCGCCACATCCGGTACAGGTCCAGTGGCAGACACAGAAAGATCAAGAGGTCCGAGAAGGCCATGCTGACCAAGTACAAGTTGGTGGTGTTGCGCATCTCTTTGTACTTGAAGACCACCACAATGGTGGTCAAATTTCCAACCACCCCCATTAGGAAGAAGAACACACAAGTGACCGTTACGCCTGTCAGGACTGGAAATGGGAAGATGGCGAGGGGCGGCTGCAGACTGTTATGGCTGATGTATTCTGCCTCAGCATTAGCCTCCCAACTAAAGTTACAGTTGGACGAACAGTTGGAGACGTTCATCCATATGTCCATGATGAAAAGTCACGCGATTACTTTATCTACGGCTGTTTTATTGTCATTGCCTCCACCATGTTCGTGGCTCCACCGCACATCCGTCACCATCAGGAAGGCTCTCGATCTTAAGAGCTGTGGATTTCAAAAGGATCCTGGTTTCCCAAAACAGTTTAACAGCTGAACAAGAGACAAACATTTTAAACAACAGTGACCTTCACAAATTTAATCCATTAACCATTGAGACCAAAAAGAATCATAGAACATTTCACTGCATATATAAATCAAATCAAATAAATAAATAAATTCTAATTGCAAATATAAACATGAAAATTAAATAATAATAAATTGAATTATATATACACACATCTAAAAGTATGACAACACTGTGGGGAATGCAAACTTATACTAAATAAATTAATCACAGCAAAGAACAAGTTTAACAAATGTAAAATAAAAATAAAAAACAAAAAAACAAGTTATACATCATATTAACTCACTACGACTTTATTGTAATGTTTAATACCATATGGTCTTGTCATGGTTTTGCTTTCAGCGTTACAGGTCCGTTAATTTCACTCATTAAAGCGTTAAAAAGAAAAAGAAATCCAGAAGTCACGAGTTAAAAAATACAAAACAGTTAAATTCTTATGTTTCTGACGTTCAGACAGAAAAGTTTAGAGATTAAATCCCGTAATCCGGCTCCGTTTCAGATTAATGAAGCAAATCCAGATGATGACCATCTCGGCGGTGTGATGGACGGTCCTTTGATCTCAGACTCCGGTCCGAATGTGAGTGAGGAGGACGAGCGCCAGTGGGCAAGGTGAAGCCGCGCGCGCGCGCGCTCCCGTCTTATCGACGCGCGCGCGTTCAGAAGCAGACGGTTTGAGCCCACGATGAATCGACTCTGAAGATCTGAGATCGATTCTCTACACATCCAACAATCACATATTTAAATAAGAAAACAGACCAACAGACACGAATTCGCAACCAAATTCTGTAGAGTTCAATTACATTTATCGAACATTACATTTACATTTATTCTTATTGTATTGTTATTGTTATGTTCTTCTTATTCTGTTTTTTTTTTAAGTTTGAATCTTTTCTTCTTTCCCTTGTTTGTCTTATTTTCTTATTTTTTTTATTGTTATTCGATGACGTTATAGTGTTCATAACTGATTAAAACATAGCTTGTAACTCTAAAGTATGGCCACAAGATGGAGACAAAAAACTGCATGTACATTTCAATAACCTCATTCGGCTGTTTGATTCATTCTAAAACTTTAAACTTGTCTTGGACTAAAATAGTTAACAAAGTAGAAATTAAATGAATTTAAATTAAAATCATTTTTAGAGTATAAACTAAATTAAAATAAAAATATATATTATTTAATACTGGCGGCACGGTGGCTTAGTGGTTAGCATGTTCTCCTCTCAGCGCTAGGGATTCCCGGTTCGAATCCCCATCTGGGTGGAGTTTCCATGTTCTCCCCGTGTACGCGTGGGTTTCCTCCGGGTTCTCCGGTTTCCTCCCACAGTCCAAAAACATGGATCAAGTTAATTGAGTTCTCCAAATTGCCCCATATAGAATGTGTTTGAGTGAGTGAGTGTGTGCCCAGTGATGGATTGGTGTCCTGTCCTGGGTGTATCTGCCCAGCGCCCGAGACGTTCTCCCCTGGATGGGCATGGGGAACCCCACCGCGACCCTAATAGAGGATAAAGCGGGAGATAATGAATGAATGAATTATTTAATACTTTAGTATATGATACATAAAATAATACATATAACCATTAAACCAAGTATCAAATAAACACTTATAATAATGTTTTCAAACAGTTAGGACTTTTTTTAAAGACACACGGAATGAAATTATGATTATTTAAACTGAAACTCTGTTTTTAAAGAGTTTGGGAGTTTAAAAGGAAAAATCTACTGCACTGCGCGTCTCATGGCATGCTCCAATCAGATTGGTCGATTCAGTGATGGACAGGCCCGGCTGATCTGAAACCCCGCCTCCTCACCCTGCCCAGTCCACGGTGTGCGTTTGCGCGTGTGTGTACGGAAACCTCGCAGTTATGGTTTGTGTGTTTGTGTGTGTGTGTGTGTGTGTTGGTGTGTGTGTGAGTGTGTGATTGTGTAAGTGTGAGTGTGTGTGTCGGTGTTTCACGCGCCGGGGGTTTATTCTGTACATGAGAGTTTAAACAACAGACAGAATGAGGAGCTACAGACTGGAAGTTAAGGTCAGTCCTTGTGTCCATACACACACACACACACACACACACACACACACACACACACACACACACACACACACACAATCACTTTGTCTTCCCTTGGACTTTGGTGTCTTGTTTACTGACAGTTTGAAAAAGTTTTGCTGCACTGCTTCTAGTGTGTATTATTGTGTAGCTGTTGATTGTGTGTGTGTGTTGTGGGTAAGGAACGTGTGTGTGTGTGTGTGTAGGTGCATGTGTATATTTGAGTGTACAGTATGGGTTATGGGCATGTGTGTACATGCTGCAAAACTGCAGTGTGAGTTAGGGATGTGTGTGTGTGTGTGTGTGTGTGTGTGTGTGTGTGTGAAAGTCATGCATGTGTGTATATTGGTAAATGTGTATAAGTGTGGGTGTGTGTGTTGATAATTGTTTAACTCTGCTGTAAAGTGACCTTGTGTTTGTGAAAGCGCTATATAAAAATTAAATAATAATAATATAATAATAATAATAATAATAATAATTGTATATTATAAGGGAGTCAGGTGTGTGGGTGTGTGTGTGTGTCTGTCTCTGTGTGTGTGTGTGTGTGTGTGTGTGTGTGTGTATATGTATTAGTATTAGTTAGGTGTTGTGTGTGTTTGTGTGTTTCAGCTGTGTGTTGTTACTCTAAAGCAGATCCTCCACATGACTTTGTAGTAGGGTTCAGATCTTTGTACAGTGTCCAGTGTTGTCAGAATAATGTTCATCAAAATGAACGGTTGACTTTGTGGTTACAGAGAAGCAGAAACAGTCCAGCTGCACTGATCTCACTACATTTGTGTAAATACATGAATAAATGTGTGTGTGTTTTTTGTAGTATTGTAGTATTTAAAAAAAAAAAATTCTTTAGTCCTTTAGGATCAGTTTGTTTGTTCTGCTCTTTTGAGATCTACTCACATGGTTTTGGTGATGTTCAGGTTGTGGAGCTCTGAGGGTTGTTGGAAAGCTTCCGCTCGCTCCTGTCGAGGTCGTCCATTGTGAATCTGGAGGTGAGTCTAGGATCATTATCCTGCTGTAGAAACTTTTTTAATAACACGTTTTAGGAGGTTTTCTTACAATGAGCTCTAAAGCTTGTGGGTTTTCTGAGGGTTTAAAATTCTGTTCACTGTAACACATTCTGAGCTGGGGCAACCTGAACATACAGGATGAGGAATGCATGACATGAACATTCATTCATCCATTATCTTCCGCTTTATCCTATATTAGGGTTGCGGGGGGGTTCCCCATGCCCATCCAGGGGAGAACGTCTCGGGCGCCGGGCAGACACATCCAGGACAGGGCGCCAACCTATCGCTGGGCACACACTCACTCACTCACACAAACACACTCTACATGGGGCAATTTGGAGAACTCAATTGACTTGATCCATGTTTTTGCACTGTGGGAGGAAACCGGAGAACCCGGAGGATCCCACGCAAACACGGGGAGAACATGGAAACTCCACCCAGATGGGGATTCGAACCGGGAATCCCTAGCGCTGAGAGGCGAACGTGTTGACCACTAAGCCACTGTGCCGCCCTGACATGAACATCATGCACTTTATGGATCTCAATCCCCATACATCTTTGGGATCTTTAGGAATCCTTTCATCCTTGTCAGGGTCTAAATTCACAGATGTTTTTTTCTGAATAAACAGACAGACACCCTTTCTTGTTGAAAGCCTCCCCAGGACACTTAAGCTCTAATAGTTGTGAAGGTCGGAACTACTTGGAACTCGGTATAATGTGTTACTGTCTAACGGCTTTTGTTCATACAGTGCACACACTACCTGGATCTTGGCACAGGGTTGGCACCAGTTAATCCTGCCATAGTGGTTGCAAGTTGCGAGGCATCTTATGGCATCACACAGCTGTTATTGCACCGTCTCATATGAGGAATGATTGGCGCCCCGTCCTGGGTGTATCTGCCAAGCAGCCGAAACATTCTCCCCTGGAAGGGCATTGGATGGGCACATACCCTAGTAGAGGATTATTCATTCATTCATTATCTTCCACTTTATCCTCTATTAGGGTCGCGGGGGGGTTCCCCATGCCCATCCAGGGAAGAACGTTTTGGGCGCTGGGCAGATAGACCCAGGACAGGGTGCCAATCTATCTCTGGGCACACACTCACACACACAGACACGCACACAAACATATATACTCTATATGGGGCAATTTGGAGAACTCAATTGACTTGATCCATGTTTTTGGACTGTGGGAGGAAAACGGAGAACCCGGAGGAAACCCATGCGGACACGGGGAGAACATGGAAACTCCACCCAGATGGGGATTCGAACCGGGAATCCCCAGTGCTGAGAGGAGAACATGCTAAACCACTAAGCCACCGTGCCGCCCTAGTAGAGGATTAAGCTAAAGATAATGAATGAATGAATGGATGGATGATGTACTGGATATTAAGCTATGTGTATATATAAAATGTCAAATTAATGTAGGGTATTTAAGAAGAAATATTAAACATCCTACGGCTCAGGATGTTTCTCTGCCCCTCCCTGTTTGTTGCCCTGGAAACACGGCATGGTTTCTTTTGCTCATTCAGGCATTATCCCTGTCTTCAAAGCCTGTCTGTGTCAGAATAAGACCTGGAGCTTTCACCTACAGACAGATGACATCATGGCATGGGTGTGTTCGCGTTAAAACCCGGGCACACCTGTTTTTATTAGAACATGAGCGGTATGGATTTGCATGGAAACCCACACGGCGTGTGAGGAGTCCCACGGTGGAGGACTGAGTGGGGACTGGATTTTCAGGATTTCAGCTGTTCGCTGAGAAATCACTCATCAAATTATTGGGAAACAACAGCTTTAGAATCACGCTGGATGTGTGATCAGTCCTGTTTTAATCTTAGTCTTTGGAAATAATCTTTTGTTCTATAAGTATGTATGCATAAGTATAAGTATGGCGCTGCGGAACCTTCCCCATGTCATTAATTCATAATTCACAGCAGATATTAATGTCTGATTGGATGAGAGCTCAGGACGGACTGATCAAACACATTCGCCTTAAAACAAAAAGTAAGACTTTGTGGTAGAGCGAGATATTATTAAAGACGTGTGATGCATTTTGTAGTTCTACAATTCCATTCTGTAGTCCATCTGTTCCTCTATATACTCTGTTAGTCCCCTGTACTCTGTTCTCTATTGATCATGATAAATAAATCTCAGTTTTTATCTGAGGTCTTTCATGAGGACATGACGAGTGAGATGTCATTAGTGCTGAACACACCTCGTTACCTCCACCCTGTAAATTACACATTACAGACATTACAAGTGGCTGCTGGACTGCTTTCCTCTTCCACTTTAAAATCATTCCAAACTGCTGACTCTGCAAAATCCTCCTGAGCGCATCCTCACATCCTGACAATAATAATAATAATAATAATAATAATAATAATAATAATTTAATACAGTACAAGAGGGCGTGGCTTTATACTGAATAAACCCCATAAAGAGCTGTTATTAGTCCCGGCGTGTAGCGGAGTACAGTTACACCACGTGATTTATTCACAATAATACACAACCTCGAGTGTCTTATCGCTTTAATAAAACACTTACAAACACACTATAGTAAAAAAACAAGGTTTGATTCAGAAATGCGTTTATTTAAAGCAAATTCGTTAATAATCTGATCTTCCGCGACGTAATCTAGTCCGTATTTTAAACTGAACGCTGATCACAGAGTAACACGAACAAACACTGCCATCTAGCGGCAGAATTACAGAACGCAGTTTCTAAAAAAAAAAAAAAAAAAAAACCGTAACAGGTTTAGTGCTGATCTCTGTTTGTATTAATCTGTATTTTATGATTTAAAATAATGTATTGTATATCGCGCATTGATACGAATGTGAAGCACTCAGAGGGGTGTGTTCCTTGTTAATGATGTCAGGGCGGGTTAAACACCTCAGCCAATCAGATTTAAGGATTTAGATCAGATTTGAACTGATTAAACATGAGATGGGATTTGATGTGCAGATACTGTATCTGGGTGCAGCTTGGAATTGTGGGGAACCGAAATGGAAATGGGATGTGAGGTGAATGGGTCGGGGCCAGGAATGTGGCCTGCAAGGGCAGGGGTGAGCCAGAAATAGGGAGTTAGTACGAAAGTATAGATGCCACCTAAATAGAATGAAGTGAAATTAGGACTGCGAGGACAGGCCGGGGGTCAGGTGTACTTCAGAAAGAAAGTTCAGTATAGCAAAAATAAAATATAAAATATTCTGTGGACTAAAAGTTTTTAGGGAAAAGGATGTAGTGTACATGGGGATATTGGGAATGTGCAAAAATTTACGCCAAATAGTGGAACTCACTTTTTCCAACATTTCTTTCCACATCGTGGAACCGAGAACCTGAGGAACCCACGCAGACACGGGGAGAAATGGAAACTGATGGGGATACAATCCCTAAAGGAAACACTAAGCTTAGAACATGATGTTATATATATATATATATTGATATGTTATTAAAAGACCGAATTTAAGGTTTGGAGGTTCCAAAGGAATCCGTTGGGTATACTGCAGGAGGAAGTGGAGGAGATGGAAAGATTCAGGTGGTGGATTCAGTGTGGATGTTGTGCGACCACCTGTAAATAATGATCTGATATTCTGGAGCTGGGGGGGGGGGAGCCTGAACTTAAAACCTCTTACATTACAGCTGAATCCAGCCACATTAATCCCACTGCTGTCCAACACACACAGGAAGTAACAGACAGGAAATAACAGCTGATATCCTCCTGGGGACTTTCTGTTTTTATTACTCGCCACACAGTAGAGATATTCTGCTTTAGTGCTCCACATGAGCGTAAGAAGAGCTGGCACATTGAACGGGTTCAGGGCAAATGAAGGGTCACTTCTGAGATGATTCTGAATTGAATTATTCTGAAGGTTGTTTTTTTTTTGGACACTAATAATGTTTTAATATATCAGTATCTTGTTGAGGCGACACGGTGGCATAGTGGTTAGCATGTTCGCCTCTCAGCGTTAGGGATTCTCGGTTCGAATCCCCATCTGGGTGGAGTTTCCATGTTCTCCCCGTGTCTGCGTGGGTTTCCTCCAGGTTCTCCGGTTTCCTCCCACAGTCCAAAAACATGGATGAAGTCAATGGAGTTCTCCAAATTGACCCATATGGAGTGTGTCTGTGTGAGTGAGTGTGTGCCCAGCGATGGATTGCCCCCCTGTCCTGGGTGTATCTGCCCAGCGCCCGAAACGTTCTCCCCTGGATGGGTATGGGGAACCCCCCCCCCCCCACGACCCTAATAGAGGATAAAGCGGAAGATAATGAATGAATGAATGAGTATCTTGTTGACATGTTCCTGTCGCCTGGCTCGCACCCGTGCACCTTCTGCTCATTCATCCAGAAGACGAAGTTCCAGCTTAGTTCATCCCAAAGGCTTTTTGAAATGCACTGAAATCTACGGAACATCATGTTGTTTTGCAGAAATGTGAGGAATAATCAGACAAACAGGAGAATCTGAGGTTATTAGTAATTTAAAGCACTTTATCAGAGGCTGTAAACCTGACACCAGAATATACTGACCTTCCAAAACGCGGGTGTGTCGGTGACTTATTGTGTGTGTGTGTGTGTGTGTGTGTGTGTGTGTGTGTGTGTGTGTGCTTCAGAAGGTGCACGCTGAGAGCTGAATCATGTTGGAGTTAGGTGACACCGTGGAGAGTTTGGACCCTCGGGAGCTCGACTTCGGGGATGAAGATGAGGAGGAAGTGGACTTTGATTCCAGTGAAGTGCTTTTCTTTGAATTTTATTGCTCTTTCTGCTTAAAGCCCTTTATAAATATACTTCTATGTAAATCCTGCCGGTCAGTGGTTCTGAGGCGAGCAGAAGGCTGACAGAAGTAGAGCTGATGTAGTGAAAGTAAGTGGAACTGATGAAGGCCCGGGGTGTGATGAGGTCAGCTATGGGTTTACATTTTGGAGAAGCTCTATTGTGTGTAAATATTTCAAAGAGGAAGTGATAGAGATCTAAAGCTGCGACTGAAATCGTCCACTGAACTGAAGGTACTAAAGGATAATGAAGTAGATGAGTTATGTATGTAGTTACCACACACTCCAAATAACTCCAACATTCTGCAGGGTGTAAAGTAGACACATGGGACATGGGGGGAGGGGTCCACAAATCAATACCACACCCTGGGATCACAACACGTGAGATCGTCCTCCAGAGGGAAGTCATTTTAGATTACTGTCTGATGACATGAGGTTCGATCTGTAACACTGCTGCACGATCGACCACCTGAATCTGATGTGACATCAGCAGCTGGGTCTAAACAACCTGAATATACAGATAAATATCATAAAGCAATGCGGTACGAGAGGGCGTGGCTTTAATCTGAATAAACCCCATAAAGAGGTGTTATGAGTCCCGACGTGTAGTGGAGAACAGCTCCACCTCTTTACGTGATTTATTCACAATAATGCACAACCTCGAGAGTCTGATTGCTTTAATAAAACACGTACAAACACACTATAATAAAAAAGCAAGCTTTGATTCAGAAATGCGTTTATTGAAAGCAAAATCGTTAATAATCTGATCTTCAGCGACGTAATCTAGTCCGTAATCTAGTAGTTTTTTTTAAAGCGAACACTGATCGCAGAGTAACAGGATTCCTGTAAAAAACAGTGCGACAGGTTTAGTGCTGATTTCTGTTTATATTAATCTGTATTTTATGATTTAAAATAATGTATTGTATATCACACACTGATAAAAATGTGAAGCGCTCAGAGGGGTGTGTTATTGTTACGACAATACGACTCAGCCAATCAGATTTAAGGACCGGAACAGAATTCTAATGTATTGTATTCTAAACCATGGCGGCACGGTGGCTTAGTGGTTAGCACGTTCGCCTCTCAGCGCTAGGGATTCCCGGTTCGAATCCCTATCTGGGTGGAGTTTCCATGTTCTCCCCGTGTCCGCGTGGGTTTCCTCCGGGTTCTCCGGTTTCCTCCCACAGTCCAAAAACATGGATCAAGTTAATTGAGTTCTCTAAATTGCCCCATATAGAGTGTGCTTGAGTGTGTGAGTGTGTACCCAGCGATGGATTGGCGCCCTGTCCTGGGTGTATCTGCCCAGCGCCCGAGACGTTCTCCCCTGGATGGGCATGGGGAACCCCACCGCGACCCTAATAGAGGATAAAGCGGAAGATAATGAATGAATGAATGTATTCTAAACCCATGTCTGAGACTTGGTCATGTGTTCATGCCGCAGTACAGTTCATGTCGTTAAACGTAACCCTGTTCCGAATCCTTAGATCATCAAAATAACAGATTAATAAATTAAAATGAATAAAACGGATGGAGGAGATCTGGGGTTGAAGTTGTTTCTGGTTGAAGATAAAGACTCGAGTTTGTGTAGCGCCGTGTCGTGGGTGCGTGTCCCGTCATGTCTTCGGTTTCCTGTTGCACTGTGGGTCATGAGAACCGTACACACAAAATCCATCTCTTCTTTTTTTTTTTTTTTTTTTTTTTTTTTTTTTATTCTTACATGAAGCACGTTTCGTACCAACCGCTGGATAGAACTGCAGATTAAGAGGATGGAAGGAATGTAGAGTTGATTTATAGAGACAGATAAGTCAGGAATGAGGGGATTAATGTTGTGAATGAGTGTGGGAGTTATTATATGATGTGAAAAGATTTTTTTTTTATGTTCACCGGCCACTTTATTAGATACATTTTACTCTCACTGTCCATGTTTTTAACTCCACTGATCATACAGATGGGATTTGTAGTTCTGCAGTTTCATTTTGTAGTCCATCTGTTGCTCTACGTCAGGAGTGTGGAACCCAAATGCATTTTATTTGATGGGCCGAAAAGTGTAAACATTATTTATTCTATGATATTTATTCTGAACATGAATAGGAATAAAATCAGACAGGAAAATTATTCCACAATAAATCAACTTTATGGAACTTCAGATACGTTGCGCTCTATAAAAATATATTTTGTCAAAATTATAAATGTTACAACCCTGAACACACTGCAAAAAAAAACAAAAAAAACCCATGAAAAACAGAAATAAAAATGATGCTTTTCCACAAAAATAAGAATAACAAATGAAAACGTTCAGTGTTCTTTGCTCTCGGGACGTTTTAGAAAGATAAATATTTCTGCTCTCCATGAAAATGTTCCTGTCAAAATCATACAAATTTAAAATATATGAGCATGCGTCAAAAAACATGGGGCCATCAATAACAATAAAAATAATTATAATAGATTAATGTAAAATTATAGAATTGTATTACAGGCAGAAAATGACCTGCAGGCCTCGAGTTTGACACCTTACATTTACATTTGGTCATTTATTGGACGCTTTTATCCAAAGCGACTTACAAGATGAGGGTTAATCACAACATCCCTGGAGCAATGAGGGTTAAGGGCCTTGCTCAAGGACCCACATTGGTAACTTCAGTGGAGCTGGGATTTGAACCCCCAACCTTCAGATTGATAGCCCAACGCCCTGACCACTCAGCTACCACGACACCTATGTCCTATATACTCTGTTAATCCCCTTTACTCTGTTCTCTGATGATCAGGACACCAACAGAACAGGTATGATTAGGGTGGTGGATGATTCTCAGTATTGCAGTGACCCTGATGGTGGTGGTGTGTTGTGCAGTGCAGAGGGAGTTTTGAAACATGAAACCGCTGCACTAACAATAGTTCACCAATAAAAAACATGTTTACATCAACAGGATCCCCATAACTGGATGATATTTCTTAAAAACACACACATCAATATACTCTCAACACTGCTACACAAATAAACCTCTCAAGGACAATGGATTTAACGGGTGTTGTGACCATACTGCGTTCAAAGTTGTTTAGGTTGTTTAATCTTCGTATTTTAATGTGGGTTTATACTGAAACTGATTTATGGAGTGTGTTCCTGCTCGGATCCGAGGTTTCCTTTCTTTACGCGGAAGCTTTGGTTCTGTTAAAGTAGTTATTTTAAATAAAGTGTCCGTTCAGCATGTAGAATCACGTAGTTCCTTCTGTTTCTCTCACGCCGGTCAGCGGAGCATTGAACAACAGATTGCTTTTGGAGCGTTGATGCATTTACAGTGAAGACAGATCGAGGTTATGAACCTTAATGAAGACTCGTAATGTGAATGAGCTTTAATTAAAACGTTCAGAAACGGCTTTAATCTTTTGCACGGCAAGGTGCTGGGAGAGGAAGAGGTCGGTGTCTTGTGTTTCTGAGCTTCATATTCTTTACTTATCTGTTTGAAACACAACCAACCCCCCCCCCCCCCCCCCCCCACACACACACACACACACACACACACACACACACACACACACTCACACACTCACACACAGACCTGTGCTGATATCAGGACGTTTAGTATTGACTATGATGTTCACTAACGGTTCGAGTGTCCGGGTAATCTGATGTCGACACCACACACACACACACACACACACACACACACACACACACACACACACACACACACACACACACACACACACACACTGTACTGTTCTGACAGGGGGGGTGAATACTCAGTGAAGATCCCAAACACACAACACTGCGCACTCTGTAATGAATTCACTTATTATTCTGCAGAAAGAAGGAGAGCGTGAATACAGTTAAAGGGCGAGCCATTCAGGGTCTGGGTCAGAAAAACAGGGACACACAAAAAGGGAGAGAAAATGGTGTCCTCTGGGATGCTCTGGAATGAGACAAGTCCACAGCGAATTCATCATACTGTCACATACAAGAGCTGAGAGAAAAACAGGGCCAAGCCGGTACCAGCACACCCCATACCTAATAAAGTGGCCATTGATGGGGACAGTGAACATTGGTGCATTGTGAGTCTTTAATACTGTGATTAAGAATTGAGAGAATGCAATAAAATGACTGGCCCACTATTTAGATTTGCAATACCGAGTGTGTGTGTGTGTGTGTGTGTGTGTGTGTGTGTATGTGTGTGTGTGTGTGTGTGAGAGGGTGTTGCTTTGTGCAAACAGACAAATAGGGATAAAGAACATGGATGAAGGACTCTCTGATTTAAAGATCCTGAACGCACCACATGACCCTCATTCCCGAATTTGGTTCCCTCTTTGCAGGCGAGTGCCGCATCCCGTTCTCGGCCGTGTACAGGACCACCAGCTTCAAAGAAACCAATGCACGAGTTTATCTGGCAACCGAACCCATTACCGCACGAGTCCTGGAGGCGGAACGTTTCGTGAGGGCCATGGACCGGTTCAACCCATCCAGCCAGAGGAGCACCCCCAAAGTACGTCCACTGTTTGTAGTCATGACGGGTTGCGTGACCTCAGATTCTTTAAAGTGGAGTGGATCCTGATCAGCGGCATTGATTATGTCAATCCCCATCTGGGTGGAGTTTCCATGTCCTCCCCGTGTCCGTGTGGGTTCCTCCGGGTTCTCCGGTTTCCTCCCACAGTCCAAAAACATGGATCAAGGTCAATTGAGTTCTCCAAATTGCCCCATATAGAGTGTGTCTGAGTGAGTGTGTGTGTCTCTGTGTGTGCCCAGCGATAGATTGGCGTCCTGTCTTGGGTCTATCTGCCCAGCGCCTGAAACGTTCTCCCCTGGATGAGCATATGGAACCCCCCGCGACCCTAATAGAGGATAAACTGTGATTAAGAATTATACTGTAAATTAAATCCATTACTGTGTATTGATATAGTTTATTGTGTGTGTGTGTGTGTGTGTGTGTGTGTGTGTGTGTGTGTGTGTGTGTGTGTGTGTGTGTGTGTGTGTGTGTGTGTGTGTGTGTGTGTGTGCAGGACAGATCTGCTTTGTTCCAAATTGAACTGAAGCATGGAAGCTTCACCTGGGTTGTAAAGAGGAAGGAGAAACACTTCATTGAATTACACAGAGAACTGTTACGCTACAAAACTCTAATGAGGATTCCACTGCCCTCACGCAGGTAACTACCCCACATTTAACCCCGCACACTCACTCATCTGCCCCACAGACACCACAGGTCGGTTTCCCTTTAGCAGCTATAACAGTTTGAACAAAGATTTTGGAGTGTGTCTGTGAGAACGTGTGGCATGCATTCAGAAGCACATTGTGAGGTCAGACACCGATGTTGGTCCAAAGGGCCTCGGTGTCGGTTCAAATATACCCTGAAGATATTTCGGGTGTGGCAGTGTAGGGGTGGGCGTGGTAGCTCAGTGATCAGGTTGTTGGGCCATCATTCGGAAGGTTGTGGGTTCAAATCCCAGGTCAATTAAAGTTAGCCATGTGGGTCCATGAGCACGACCCTTAACCCACGTTGCTCCAGGGGGCGCTGTGCCAACTCTGTGTTATTTGGATTTTTCTGCTAAATAAGCAACATTTTTAATGTAAATGTAGATATTTATGGGGTTGAAGGTCAGGGCTCTGTGTGCTTTAGTCATGTCCTCATTCATCGCTCTTTATAAAGCTTGCATTGGAGAAAATAACAGGATTTTTTAAAACTGTCCCCACAAAGTTGAAATGTGTTTCGGTCCAAATGCAGGATTTTATTCAGCTGTTACAATAGGACTTAAAAAAAACACCTAAATTCCATGTTTAAGGTGTGTCTCAGGTCTTTAGTCAGTATCTCGCACTGTTCACACTCTCACATCTGTGTGTTTTAGTCACACTGTTCGGAGGAAAAGTGTTAGCCGGAGTGAAGTCAGACAGATGCCCGTTTTGCCTCGAGGAGGGAGGGACATCACCCGTGATGAGCAGGTGTCCAGTCGACGAGTGAGTTACAAAAAAAATAAAAATATATATATATATATATATATATATATATATATATATATATGGCAAATGTATTATTTATAATATATTATAAATAATATATTTATTGTTATGTGTAGTGTATTTGTCACCTGATGTCATGTTTATTCATTCATTCATTCATCATCTTCTGCTTAATCTTGTACTAAGGTCGGGGAAGGGGGGGTTGTCTGGGCAGATACACCCAGGACAGGGTGTCAATCTATCACTGGACACACTCATTCAAACACACACACACACACACACACTATAAGGGGCAATAGAGCTTTCAATTTCCCTTGAATCCATGTTTTTGGACTGTGGGAGGAAACCCACAAAAACACGGGGAGAACATGCAAACTGATATAAAAACAGAATTAAAGGAGAGTCTACATTTAAATGTCTGTGTGTTTAATTGAAACTCTTAAACCAAAAGTTTACCCTTTCCTTTGTTTTATTTTATAGAAACAGCTGGAGGATTATCTGAACAAACTTCTGCGCATGGCCATGTACCGCAAATACCACGCCACGGTAAGCTAACGATTAACAGTGAGATGTTCTTAATTAGAACTTCAAATCCAGCGCTCTGCGTTCTGCCTCTCTGTAACAGATGGAGTTCATCGATGTCAGTCAGATGTCTTTTATTCATGACCTCGGCCCCAAAGGCTTGTGAGTGAAATAACTGAATAATACACAACGATTATCATTAAAGAATCATTCAACTAATTTAACGGTTCATCGTTACAGGGAGGGCATGGTGTCCAAGAGGTCAGGAGGTCACCGGATTCCCGGCATGAACTGCTGTGGTCACAGTCAGATCTGCTACCGGTGGTCCAAGAGGTCAGTGTGGACAGTATTGATTGATTAATTAATGGATAGGATCAATACATTATTTTAATTAAGTTTTATTTATATCTTGTGAAGATCATGTTTGATAATTAATAAGGCGTTGAATTTCTGTAGAACCTTTTTAGCGATCAAGGACACTATATGCATACTTTTAAAAACATTAAATTAAAACACTTGTGACATGGGGTGGGGTGGGGGGGGGGGTTGAGGAAGGGCTAAGAAAAGAGTTTTAAAAAAAAATGTTCTGAAACTCTTTTCGGATACTTTCTCTCTTGCACTACGTCACAAATATTTTATTAATTCTTTTTTTTTATATCTTGTATGTAAATCAGGGGTGCCAAACCTAATTGCCCCTGGGGCAAAAACTCAAAGTCCATTTTAGGTCCCAGGCCGAAACAGGATAAAGATTTTATTAAAAACACTAAAAGTAAATGTTTTCTGAGCATTCATTCATTCATTATCCTATATTAGGGTCGCGGGGGGGTTTCCCATGCCCATCCAGAGGAGAACGTCTCGGACGCTGGGCAGATACACTCAGGACAGGGGGGCAATCCATCGCTGGGCACACACTCACTCACACAAACACACTCCATATGGGTCAATTTGGAGAACTCAATTGACTTGATCCATGTTTTTGGACTGTGGGAGGAAACCGGAGAACCCGGAGGAAACCCACGCAGACACGGGGAGAACATGGAAACTCCACCCAGATGAGGATTCGAACCGGGAATCCCTAGCGCTGAGAGGAGAACATGCTAAACCACTAAGCCACCGTTTTCTGAACATGAAAAGTTTTAAAAACAGACAGGAATATTATTAATTTTCAATAAATAAACTTCCACTTTATAGAACTTAAAATACTTTGCGCCATCCATCGTCGTACACGTCTGTTTAACCGCGTGCTGCGTCTTTCTCGTCTTCGGTTGCAGATGGTTGGTGATGAAGGATTCCTTCCTGATGTACCTGAAGCCCGACACCGGCGCCATTTCCTTTGTTCTTCTGGTTGATAAGGAGTTTCATGTCATAATGGACTCCAAACACACGGAGACCAAGCACGGATTACGCATAGACAACCTGTCCAGGTGAGTTTTAAGAACCCCCACATAGCACTAACACCACGCCCCAACCGGGGTACGCCAACTCTGCTGACGTCCTGCGGTCGTGTGTGTGTGTGTGTGTGTGTGTGTGGATGTTTATGCAGGTCTCTGGTTTTGAAGTGCAGTAGTTACAGACATGCTCGATGGTGGGGGCAAGCCATTGAGGAATTTGTCCGGAGGTTTGGGAAAGCCTTTCTGAGAACCCACCACTTCAACTCCTTCGCCAAAGACCAAGAAAACATCCCCGCCAAATGGTACCACCCAGTTTACCAATTCTTGCCATGTAGTATCTTCGAATAATCTTATAAAATTCCAAATCTTGAACTTTTTGGTTTACAGTTCCATTCTGTAGTCTATCTGGTTCTCTACATTCTCCATTCGTCTTCTTTCCTCTGTTCTCTGATGAGCAGAACGTCAACACAGCAGGTTTTATGGAATTCAAGGTCGTCTGAATTTGTGTGTGTGTGTGTGTGTGTGTTTGCAGGTATGTAAATGGTAAGACCTACATGACGGACGTGGCTGACGCTCTGGAGGCGGCCCAGGAGGAGATCTTCATCACTGATTGGTGGTCAGTGCGTCTTCTCATTAATTATCACTCGTGGTCTGAAGGTTCTCACGTTGCTGCTCGTTTCTTCCTTTCTGTCTGGACGTCTCTCAGCGATGTCTGACCGTCCACACCTCCGTCTCAGTGTCCAGCAATCCTGACAGAGCTGATGCATTTAAATAAGTCCTTTTTGTTTATGTTTAAGGTGGCACGGTGGCTTAGTGTTGAGCATGTTCTCCTCTCAGCACTAGGGATTCCCGGTTCGAATCCCCATCTGGGTGGAGTTTCCATGTTCTCCCCGTGTCCGCATGGGTTTCCTCCGGGTTCTCCGGTTTCCTCCCACGGTCCAAAAACATGAATTGAATTCTCCAAATTGCCCCATATTGAATGTGTGTGTCTGTGTGAGTAAGTGTGTGCCCAGCGATGGATTGGCGCCCTGTCCTGGGTGTATCTGCCCAGCGCCTCCCTTGGATAGGCATGGGGAACCCCCCCCCCCCCGCGCGACCCTAATATAGGATAAAGCGGAAGATGATGAATGAATGAATGTTTATGTTTATGTTTATTCAGAACATCTGGACAGCATGCCCAATAGGAAACGGTTACCGGGGATACGGTCACAGGGATGGGAGGCTGTAACCCAGATAAAACCCACGCAGGCATGAGGAGGACATGCAGACTCCACACAGAAGGTTTTTTTTTTCCCCGACCGGGAATCGAACCCGCGACCTTCTTTCGTTTTGTGTGATTTATTAAGATGCTTATGGATCGTTGTGTCGCTCTGATCTGATCCATCCAGAGGTTTGTGTGTGTCACTGGTGTAACGTTCATTCCGCACGGTGTCTCATAGTTAACAGGTTTCATTTTACCCCTGGGGCAGAAAATACATGTCTTTAAATACTCACGCTGTTGATGCCTGCGTCGAAATCTGATCTACATCTAATCTGGATCACCACACAGTCTGACCATGTGGTCTGATTCGGACCTGATCCCGTCCTTTCATACCTTTAATAACGGATGTGTGTGTGTGTGTGTGTGTGTGTGTGTGTGTGTGTGTGTGTGTGTGTGTGTGTGTGTGTGTGTGTAGGTTAAGTCCTGAAATCTTTTTGAAGAGGCCAGTGGTTGAAGGGAACCGCTGGAGGCTGGACTGCATTCTGAAGCGCAAAGCGGTGTGTGTTTGTAATCACTCCAGTGGTTTTTAAACTTTTCAGACCAAAACTTTAAGACCCACCTCTGTTTTTCATCCCAGAACATGCAAACATCAATTATGTTTATATTAAAGCACTAAGGTACGAGAGGGCGTGGCATCAGTCTGAATAAATCACAAAAAAAAGGTATTGTCGGGCGTAACGCATAGCGGAGTACAGCAGAGGGCGGCATGATGGCTTAGTGGTAAACATGTTCTCCTCTTGGTGCTGAGGATCCAGGTTCAAATCCCGATCTGGGTGGAGTTTGCATTTTCTCCCCGTGTCCACATGGGCTAACTCCGGGTTCTCCGGTTTCCTCCCACAGTCCAAAAACATGGATTCAAGGATTGAATGCTGTAAATTGCCCCATATAGTGTGTGACTAAGTGTGCGACCAGCGATAAATTGGTGTCCCCATCCCCTCCGTCCCACGACCCTAGTAGAGAATTATGTAGAAGAAAATGAAAGAATGAATACATAACCTCGAGTGTCTTATTGCTTTTATTAAACACTTACAAACACTATAATAAAATAAAACAAGGATTGATTCATAAATGTGTTTATTAAAAACAAAATCGTTAATAATCTGGACTTTTGTGACGTAATCTAGTCTGGTTTTTAAAGCGAACGCTGATCAATTTTCCGTGTTTTCCATTCAAATACCGCCATCTAGCGGCCAAATTACAGAACGCAGTTTATAAAATGTATCGGAAAATATAATGTAAGTAAAGCTTTAAGTGTAGCTTTATTATAGCACCATTCACAGATATAGAATCACGAAGTGCTTTACATAGTGCAGAAAATAAGAATATAAAAAATATATAAAATAAGTAATAAACAAAGATGAACTAAAAGCCCCTCTGAATAAAAACGTCTTTGGAGATTTATTAAAAGAGTCCGTAGAGTCTGAGCGAGCTTTGGGGCCAGCACCTGAAATGATCGGCCACCCCGCGTTTTGAAATGGGTATGAGGTGCCACCAGCAGCATTTGGTCTGAAGACCTCAGAGACCTGGACGAGCAAAGAGGATTCAAGAGGTCCCCAAATTTTATATTAAAACCATAAGTTTGCGAACCACAGTTTAAGAACCACTGAATTACTCTATTAAATAGTTTCAGTTTGTTTGTTGCATCTCTCTCTCTGTTTCTCTCTTTCTCGTGTGTGAAGCTGTTTGTGTTTGTGTTCACAGCAACAGGGAGTGCGTATCTTTGTGATGCTGTATAAGGAGGTTGAACTCGCTCTTGGTATTAACAGCGAATACAGCAAGAGAACCCTAATGCACCTCCACCCCAACATCAAGGTACTGTAAATATAATGTACACTCACTTAGGACTTTATTAGGAACTCTATACCTATAGTGTGTGTGTGTGTGTGTGTGTGTGTGTGTTAGGTCATGAGGCATCCCGACCACGTTTCCTCTTCAGTGTATCTTTGGGCTCATCATGAAAAACTCGTAATAATCGACCAATCGGTGGCCTTCGTTGGAGGGATCGATCTTGCATACGGACGCTGGGACGACTGGGAGCACCGACTCACGGACGTTGGAAGTGTTACCCGTTCTGCAGCTCAGGATCAGGTCTCTTTCACACACACACACACACACACACACACACACACACACACACACACACACACACACAACAAAGCGTTGTTAACTTTGACCTTTGTAGTTTGAGACGGATTGTATTCCTCTGTAATGTTACCCTCAGTGTGTTTGATCTCTGCCGTTCTGTACTCTTCTCCTCTGCCCTCTGTCTCTTTTTCACCCCTCATCAGCCCGACACGTCTGTGTCCCCGGTTCTTCAAGACGGTCCGTCCACCAACGGCTCCAGGACAGTAGAACTGGCCGAACTTCCCAAACTCAAGGGCGTGGGACGGGCCCGAAAATCCCGGTTCAGCCTGTACAAACACCTGCACAAACACAGCCTGAGTCACGGCGACAGCATCAGCAGCCTCAACAGCTCGGAACGTGAGCCTGTCATCTGTTATAAACCAAATAAATGTGCACACTCTGATAATGATCAGACCTAACGAACCTCGTTCTGTCATGAGAACCATGTGGGGGGGAATTCTTGGTTTAATAATTCCAGTGTGCACATGATGATGATGATGATGATGACGGGAATGTTTTAGAAGGGCATTGGGAACCCGGATGTTCCGTATCAGTTAGTGACGGATGCTCTGCAGTGTGATGTTCTCAGGGTGTTATTAGTGGGTTCTGTGATCTCTACAGGGGGATCGATGCACAGCCTGCAGACGGGGGTCGGGGAGCTGATGGGTAACACGCGGTTCTGGCACGGAAAAGATTACTGCAACTTTGTCTTTAAAGACTGGATTCAACTGGAGAAACCGTTCGACGGTAAGAATCCAAACGGAGGCTAAGTTCAAGTTCAAGTCATTTATTTATAGAGCGCTTTTTACAATCGTACATCGTCACAAAGCAGTTTTACAATTTTATACGCCTTTAAACCCCCAAAGAGCAAGACGAAGAGACAGCGGCAAGACAAAACTCCCTGTTATGTTGATATTTTAAGGAAGAAACCTTGTGAGGACCGAGACTCAGTGGGGGACTCATCCTCCTTAAGTGGCCAAGCAGCATCAACAGTGTAGGACAGACCATGTGGTGATCATGTGACCTGTATTTAACAATTGGAAAACTATATAAGTCCATTGAGGGCGTCCTGCAGGACCGCCGGTCCAATAGAAATCCAGGTTCCATTCAGTAGTTCTGGCAAACGAATTGGGAAACGAACAAATCAGAAGTTCTGATCACAACGGCAGGTTTGTTTAGAGGAACTGACAGAGGAACGGTTCCAGAAGAACCCTCGGTTCAAAGTGCTGTCATGTTCGTGTTGTCATTGTTAACGGAGATGAATTCATTGCTTTGTGCAGATTTTATTGACCGGTACACAACTCCCAGAATGCCCTGGCACGATATTGCCTCGGTGGTTCATGGAAAGGCGGCCAGAGACGTCGCTCGCCATTTTATACAACGCTGGAACTTTACCAAGGTACCAAAGCTTCAGAACTGAATAAATAAGAATTTCAGGTTTACTATTTAAATAATTTGCAGAATGTGGTTTTACTTTCACTGAAAATGTTGATGCGTCATAAGCCTTTCTATCTCTCTCTCTCTCTCCCTCTCTCTCTCTCCCTCTCTCTCCCTCTCTCGGTTTCTCAGATCATGAAGCCGAAGTACAGGTCTCTGTCCTACCCATTTTTATTACCAAAATCTCACAGTACAGCCAATGACCTGCACTATCAGGTACCAGAGTGTGTACAGACCAAAGTACAGGTATGATTATAACCCCCCCCCCACACACACACACACACACACACACAATGCATGTCACACACGCACACAAACACACTGTTAATCATATTTACTTTACTTCGAATATTTATTTTCGTTAAAGCCAGAATTTAAGATCTGAGTTGATGTTGTTTCATTTTTGGCCACTAGAGGGAGATATCTGCATACAGTATATTCATTCATTATCTCCCGCTTTATCCTCTACTAGGGTCGCGGTGGGGATCCCCATGCCCATCCAGGGGAGAACGTCTCGGGCGCTGGGCAGATAGACCCAGGACAGGGCGCCAATCCATCGCTGGGTACACAATCACACACACTCTATATGGGGCAATTTAGAGAACTCAATTAACTTGATCCATGTTTTTGGACTGTGGGAGGAAACCGGAGAACCCGGAGGAAACCCACGCGGACACAGGGAGAACATGGAAACTCCACCCAGATGGGGATTCGAACCGGGAATCCCTAGCGCTGAGAGGCGAACGTGCTAACCACTAAGCCACCGTGCCGCCCGCATACAGTATATATGACCTGTTAATCAAGAGTGTTTTCACTTCTGAACTAAAAAATAACAACAATTAAAGAAAACTGTTAATTGAGTTATTAGTCATTCACACACACACACACACACACACACACACACACACTAATCCATCATACCTGCGCAGGTGTTGAGATCGGCAGCTGATTGGTCGGCGGGTATAAAGTACCACGAGGAATCAATTCACAACGCCTACATCCAGGTCATCGCTAAGAGCAAACACTACATCTACATCGAGGTAACAACAGCAACCGTCCAGAGCTGTCCCCCAACTGTCCGTCCAGAGCTGTCCCCCCGCCAACTCCACAAAATGACCCCGTGAATTTAACACACCATGTCACCCACCACCATGAGGAATAAAATAATAATAATAATAATAATAGTAATAATATGAATGCTGTGATATTATTATTGATTGTATTTGAATATTGATAGATATTTAATTTGTGGTATTTTTTTTTTGTTTTGCTACAGAACCAGTTTTTTATCAGCTGCTCTGACAACAAGCAGGTTTACAATAAGATCGGAGACGCTCTGATCGAGAGAATCATCAGAGCTCACAAGTAACAGCAGCATCTTTATAGATTCATTTATTAATAAAGCGATTGTATTTTATTGTGATGTCATAATGAGCTCGCCGTGTCGTCTGACTGCAGAGAGAACAAAAGGTTTCGGGTTTATGTGGTGATTCCTCTGCTCCCTGGGTTCGAGGGAGACATCTCTACTGGGGGAGGAAGTGCACTACAGGCGGTCATGCACTTTAACTACAGGTAACACACACACACACACACACACACACACACACACAGTTTACTATATTAATATGATTTGTAGGTTTTCTGTAGTACTGTTAAATTTATTAAACTACCAATCATGTTGGACTTGTGTTTTAGTGCTACACTGATGTTTGTGTGTCTGCACAATGTCCTAATGTCCACCTCCACCTTGTGGTGAAGAAGTGAATTGCAATTTTCTTTCCCACAGCTGGAAGGCATTATAAATAAAACTATATTTTGTGCCGAATGGTTTTAATATCATGTCTTGTCGTCTCTCTCTCTCTGCGTGTGTGTGTGTGTGTGTGTGTGTGTGTGTGTGTGTGTGTGTGTGTGTAACAGGACCATGAACAGGGGAGAGCACTCCATCATCTCTCAGTTAAAGAAAGAAAGTATGTATGAATGTCGTCTGTTTTTATAAATCCTTTATACACAGGACACTTAAACCTTTACACTCTTCTTTACATAAAGTAATTTTACTTTATATGTCCTTCAACTTTAATGTTTTTTTTGTAGTTTATTAATGTTTTCTAATATTTCGTATATAGTTTATATATTTATTATATTTCTAATCAGGAAGACAAAATGTATCGTCAGTCTCTCATGTTTTTTGAGTCTTTTATATTTTTTTACTTGATAAAAATTGTTTCCTGTTGGTAATTAAAATGTTTTAAATTAACTCTAGGTTTTCTCTGTCTCTCTCTCTCTCTCTCTCTCTCTCTCTCTCTCTCTCTCTCTCTCTCTGCAGTGGATGATCAGTGGATGAACTACATCTCGTTCGGAGGATTGAGAACTCATGCCGAACTCTGCGGTCGTTTGGTCACTGAACTCATTTATGTTCACAGTAAGATGCTGATCGCCGACGACAACACGGTCATCATCGGTGAGAGTTACAGCAATTTAATTTAAACAACAATCCGATCTTTAAAATTAAAATTCTGATTTTAATTTATGATTAAAGTGCTGATGGTGTTTAAACACAGACACAATACTGCAGCGCGGCTGCTTCATTAAGTGATAAACACCAGAAACCTCACAGACAGAGCTCCGAAAAGCCTTCAACTTAATAAATACTAATAAATAGTAGTTCAGTGTGTTAGACAATAAATAATAAATTGAAGTGACCTCTTTCTAAAAGACGTTTACTGAGCTGGGATTAAAGTAATTCTGGTTGTAAAGCAGAAAACATGACGGGATAGGCCTGTATAAAAGGTTTAGAACCGGACGGTTTTTCTGAACGGGTCGTTTCAAACCCCTGACGTTTGTGTCGTGAGGTTCGGCGAACATAAACGACCGCAGCATGCTGGGGAAGCGCGACAGCGAGGTGGCCGTGATCATCGAGGACACGGAGACGACGACGTCGGTCATGGACGGACAGGAGTACCAGGCGGGAAAGTTTGCCCTGCAGCTGCGACTCGAGTGCTTCAAGTAGGTCAAGTGAGGTGAATTGGAACTGTGATGTGCTCTTATTATGTTCTTTACATTTGATTAAGTTGGGCAGAATGAGGAGCGGGATAGACCCCAAACCTGCAGGCAGAATGAGGAGCAGCGTGCAGTTTCATTGTTTACAGGAATGTATCGCGCGCCAAAGAAATTTAAAGAACATTAAGCAAGGTTCTGCTATTCAGTTCACTTTAATATCACAGAACACAATAAAGTCAGAACAGAAAGCAGGGGACCTTCCCTAAACTATTTCCTCCAATGTTAGAATCGTAGTCTTTAAAGATAAACTTTGCACAAGTTGCGATTCATATAATTTTCTTTTAGTTTATGCAGTATTCATCCACATCCACAAGAGGGCACTGTAATACCTAGTATTGTTTTTGACGATGTACATGTATTCTTCCACTAGAGGGCGCTCTAATACTTATCTGTGCCTCTGCTGTTCTTTCGGCCGCCGTGGAAAGATTCTTATAGCGTTTATAAATGTATTTTTGACGGCGTTCCCTCCTCCTGACCCAAACGTTCTACTTATTCAGACTTTAGAACGGAACGGTGGGGTTATTGACATCCACCCGCGATGATTAGGACAATTTAGTTTTAATTGGGCGCAGGTTTTGGGGTATAATTTCAGGGATTTGTGTTCACCCCTCCTGGGATTCGAACCCGGGACCATCTTGCTGTGAAGTGGACGCACTAACCTCTGCTTCACCTCTATATCTAATAATATACACTATTATTTTTTCACTGTGATTTAGAACTGCGCTAATGAGCGACTGTAATACATAATTTCTCCACTAGAGGGCTAGCGAGCCATCAGGGTCTCCAGAATATTAACTCTTGTGCAGTTTATTGTATTGTGTTAGTTTTTATTATAATACTGATTAGTGACGTTTCAAGCCATCGATCCAGAAGAACTTTAGGTGCATTGAACTTCAGAATCCAACATTTATAATCACGATTCTAGTTTAAATAAACGTTAAGAAGTAAATGGTGTAATCGTCAGCGAGTCTGGAGAATCAGGAGCAGACTTGTTTTTATCGCTGGATCACAAACATGTTGTGATCTGTTTCAGGGGGCGGAGCCTGTGTCCAGTCCAACTGCACCCACAGGTTCAGGTCGGGTGGATGATGTGTATCATTCAGTTTAATGCAGTTTTTTTTAAGGTTTCACTTTGAAACTGCAAAGTTGAGAAATGTATTAAAGAACCAGATCAACACTGAGGAACCAAACAGGAACCGTCACACCTCAGTGCTCTAATGGTTCCTAAACGTCGTAGGCAAGTCAAGTCAAGTCAAGTCAAGTAATTTATTTATATAGCGCTTTTTACAACAGTACATTGTCACAAAGCAGCTTTACAGAATGAAAAGCCTTTAAACCCCCAAAGAGCAAGCCGAAGCGACAGTGGCAAGAAAAAACTCCCTTTTATGTTGTTATTTAAGGAAGAAACCTTGGGAGGACCAAGACTCAATGGGGGACTCGTCCTCCTTGAGCGGCCGGGCAGCAACAACAGTGTAGAACAGCCAGGGGTAGAATAGGCCTGGGGTTGAGGGACCAAACTTATGGCCTGAAGGTCTGCGGTTCGATTCACGGTTCCACCAAATACTCTGGCTGAAGTGCTGAAGGCCCAGAATACAGAACTGCCCACCACTTTACTCAGTGTGTGTTTGTGTGCGTGCGTGTGCGTGTGTGCGTACGTGTGCGTGCGTGTGTGTGTGTGTGTGTGTGTGTGTGTGTGTGTGTGTGTGTGTGTGTGTGTGTGTGTGTGTGTTGTCTACAGTACGCAACATGGAACACATTAAACATTATCTTAATGATTCCTGTGTATAATAATATTTCAGGACCATCCTGGGTGCGTTTACTGACCCCTCCATCGATGTGAGCGATCCAATCAGTGAACGGTTCTACAAAGAGGTGTGGATGACCACGTCTGGACGCAACGCCACCATATACGAGAAAGTGTGTTACCTTTGCCTGTTTACCTTCTATGTCTGTCTGTCTGTCTCTCTGTCTCTTTTATTTCTTTCCCTGTCATCCTCTACCTCTCTCTCTCTCTTTTTCTTTGTCCTCTCATCATCTCTTTAATCTGTCTCTTCATTCCTTTTCTTTTGTCTGTCTCTGTATGTCTTGCCTCATCTCTCTCTTTCTCTCTCTCTCTTTCTTTTTCTTTGTCCATCTCATCATCTCTTTAATCTGTCTCTTCATTCCTTTTCTTCACTGCACCAACACACACAAAAACATGTGAGAGAGAGAGAGAGAGATGAGGCAAGACATACAGTCTGTCCCTCTCTCTGTATGTCTTGCCTCCTCTCTCTCTCTCTCTCTCTCTCTCTCTCTCTCTCTCTCTCTCATGTTTTTGTGTGTGTTGGTGCAGTGTTTCCTCCTTGCACCTCACATAACATCTAAGGGTTCAGTTCTTGGTCTGGGTGGACGACAAGGTCCTATTTGTTGAGTTTGCATGTTCTCCCCAGGTCTGTGTGTAGTCCACACAGTGAAGTGTGTGCGCGCGTGTGTGTGAGAGAGTGGGTGTGTGAGTGAGTGAATACCTGGTCACCTGTTCAGTGGGTTTTCAGAGGGAACGTGAGTATCGGAACCAAACAGCACTGTCTGCACCATTCAGCAGGTTCATGTCACCACTAACAGCTCGAGTGGGTTTAACCTTCTGAGTCATCAGGATCAGAACCCGGGATCATGATCAGAATTCTGGTAATAAGGATGAGCACTGTGTGTGTTTGGAGGGGGGGGGGGGGTAATTAATTTTGGATGTCAGCGTGAGAGCTCTATGGTTTTTACTGGAGTTCTTATGTAATACACCCAAATATTGTTTGTGACTCACACATGAGTTTTGATTAAAAGTCTCATTATGACGGAGGTTCCCGATTTTAATAACATGAACATGTAGAACCTTATTAAGAACTTTTTACCAGAATCAGAATCAGGTTTATTTGTCACATGCGTAGATATTCATGGTACAGCCAGCAGTGAAATTCTTACCTGACCTCTCCACAGAAAGTTCAATTTGTTAATTTGTTAAGGCTAAGAAAAATAGAATAGAATAAAGATAAAATAAAAATAAAATTTAAGTAATGGCGGCACGGTGGCTTAGTGGTTTAGCACATTCGCCTCTCAGCACTAGGGATTCCCGGTTTGAATCCCCATCTGGGTGGAGTTTGCATGTTCTCCCTGTGTCCACGTGGGTTTCCTCCGGGTTCTCCGCTTTCCTCCCACAGTCCAAAAACATGGATCAAGTCAATTGAGTTCTCCAAATTGCCCCATATAGAGTGTGTGCCCAGCGATAGATTGGCGCCCTGTCCTGGGTGTATCTGCCCAGCGCCCGAAATGTTCTCCCCTGGATGGGCATGGGGAACCCCATAATAGAGGATGAAGCGGAAGATAATGAATGAATGAAAAAATTTAACTATGTATGCACTCTGTGCAAATGGAATTATAAAAGTGGGTTGTGCTTTTTGTGCAAATATTGCAGTGCAGGGTTACAAGTTATTTTAGTTATGAAAGTGTTCTGGGTGGGAACACTTTCATAACCCCCCCGTCTGTCTCTCCAAAATGACCTCCATGTTGACCTCCATGTGTTGTTCGTTCTGGGATTGCGTTCATTACAGTGCAGAGGAAACGTCACTGTGACGGATTCTACGTTCTCCGGTCTCTGTTCTCCGGTCTCCGGTCTCCGTTCTCATCAGCAGACTGATGAGGGTTTTCATTTTTATTTTCTCAACATGAGAAACACCTGTGATGCCGGTGCGTGAAAATCCTGGGATATCAACATTTACAGAAATACTCTGTATTTACAGAAATAGAGGGCGCAGTAGCTCAGTGGTCAGGGCATTGGGTTATCAATCTGAAGGGTGGAGGTTCAAATCCCAGGTCCACTGAAGTTACCAGTGTGGGTCCTTGAGCAAGACCCTTAACCCTCATTACTCCTGGGATGTTGTGATGAACCCTGTGCTCACCTTGTAAGTCGCTTTAAATAAAAGCGTCCAATAAATGACCGAAAAAAAGACCAAAAATACACAAAGCAGTCACCTGTTACCAACAACCATGCCACAGTGAGAATCAGAGGTTCTCCGTTCTTATGAGGGCGATGACGACATGCAACATGACTGGCTGATTGAATAATGCACGGCTCCTAATACAGAATAATCACCTAGTGTGTGTGTGTGTGTGTGTGTGTGTTCGTTCCAGGTGTTCCGTTGTCTCCCTAGCAGTTTGGTGAGGAACCACCAGGAGCTTCTGAACTTTCAGACCAAACCGGGTCTCGATAAAGATGATCCAGTTAAAGCTCAGGAGCTGCTGAAGAAGATCCGTGGCTTCCTGGTGCAGTTCCCCATGGACTTCCTGAGCGAGGAGAACCTCATGCCGTCCGTCGGCACCAAAGGTGAAGCTTCTAGAACTTTGGTTTTATCTCTGAATTTCAAGGCCTTTCAATCCGGCCAATGTTTCCTGTTTAACTGGAAAACAAATTCCTCCGCTGCGTTTTTAGTTCCACTTTTATTAAAATATGGTTCCAAGTAACTTAGAACTTCCTCTGGACCATGATCCTTTGCTGTCAGTCATTTTTTTTTTAGACTTTGGCCCCGTAGTCCTCATGAAAGAAAACCTTTTTGGACATTTCTATTCATCCCGCTGTCTGAG
The DNA here is from genome assembly GCA_019802505.1 of Corydoras sp. C115. Classification (NCBI taxonomy): domain Eukaryota; kingdom Metazoa; phylum Chordata; class Actinopteri; order Siluriformes; family Callichthyidae; genus Corydoras; species Corydoras sp. C115. The sequence continues at coordinate 142,236 of JAFMOC010000184.1, read as the reverse complement.
AAACCTTTAGAACCTGCTTCAGTACCCATGATGCTTTAAAAATAAAACACTCAGGTCATGTGATCATGTTAGCATTTTGTAGTGGACACACTGTCCATATACGTGGCATTTTTTACTTTATTTAATGAAAAAGAGCAAATATAAAGAGAAGCTGCGATGAAAAGAGAAAGAAGAGCGAGATGTTCTGCTTTAAACTGGACTTTTTTAATTTCATTAATTCATTTGTTCTGATGTATCTGACGTTCGGGACAGAACCGAACCCGTGGCTTCAGGTTGACCAGACGGAGCTAAGGCCTCTGCCACAGCGAATCAGCTTCTGAGAAACTTCATACAAACAGTGGTTAAATAATAACTTCCTACAACTTAATGAAAACAAGTCCGAGGTAGTCATCTTTGGTTCAACATCAAGCGCCCAAATGATTGTTGATGATTTGAAACATCTCTTCCCTACTGTGTCCTGCGGTGCTAAAAAACTTAGGTTTTATTTTTGACCATGCTCTTAAATTTGACAAACAAATTAACTCCGTTATAAAGAGTAGTTTTTATCAGTTAAGACAGATTGCCAAGCTAAAATCTATTTTATTATTTAAAGACCTTGAAAAAGTCATACATGCTTTTATTACAACACGTCTTGACTACTGTAACTCCCTTTACATGGGAGTCTGTCAGTCTTCTTTGGCCCGTTTGCAGCTAGTTCAAAATGCTGCAGCCAGATTACTTACTGGTACTAAAAAACGGGAACATATAACACCTGTCCTGGCCTCTTTACATTGGCTTCCTATTAGCTTTAGGGTCAAATATAAAGTTTTACTTTTTGTTTTTAAAGCTCTTCATGGTATGGCACCACTGTACATTAATGACATGTTATGCCCTTACAAGGCACAAAGGTCACTTCGGTCTGTAAATAAATTGTTGTTAACTGACCCACAGTCTCGTTTGAAACAAAAGGGGGACCGTGCCTTTTCTGTTGCTGATCCCAGACTGTGGAATTCATTACTCCTGGATATTAGGTCGTTAACTGGCATAGAGGAATTCAAAACCCACCTTAAAACCTACCTCTTTTCTTTGGCCTACGAGTTTGGTTAACCTGGTGATCTTCTATTTCTTCCATTTCATTTCTATTTATTCATTTAAATATGTTTAATGTGTATTTTATTCTGCTGTCCTCATTTATTATTTGTTATTTTGCTGTACAGCACTTTGGTCCGCTGCGGTTTTAAATGTGCTTTATAAATAAAATTGAATTGAATTGAATTGAATTTATTTCCAGATGATAATAAAGCAGTAAGGTGCGAGAGGGCGTGGCATTATTGTAAATAAATCACATAGAGAAGTGTTATTAGTGTGTGTTATTGTCAATAATGTCACGGCCGGACAAACGGCTCAGCCAATCAGACTTAAGGAACGGAACTATCAGTTTTCTGATTATTAAATAAGGATTTTCGCCTAAAGATAAAATGGATTTTGATTTTTATAAACCAGAAATGAAGCAGAAGATCTCAGAGGTGATGTTTCTCAAGTCCTCCGAATGACGTTCTAACTGTGTGAACGTTCTTTTATTCAGAAGCCATGGTTCCGACCGAGATCTGGACCTGACGGCGCCGGACAAGTTTAAAGAACGAATCAGAACCCAAAGGAAACTTCAAAGCTGTGAAGACGGAGGACGCTTCAGTCCATGCCTTAATGAAGAAGCTGCGGAACGTCCGTGAAGTTTTTATTAAAGCTCTAATGAGATGTTCTCCTGGAGATCTGTGATCCACCCGCACGCCGCTGATCATTCAGCTCTGCGCTCTGGACTCGGATCCGTTTTAAAGTTCTGTTTTAACGGAATGACCTGCGCTGATCACATGCAGTATTTTTGCACAGTCTTGTCTCATATCTTTGTAAACTTGTTCAAATAAATCGGTTATTAAATGTTTCTTTTTTTTTTCTCGTTTTTACAAGTTCTGAGATTTCACAGACGTTTCTTTTTAAGTTCCTTTCACTGTTCTAAAGCTTTATAAAATATTTTAGTGATTCTACGGGACATGCTGCCATTGTTTGATGGATGGACCTGGCTCACATCCTCTGTTCTCACTTATCCCGAAGGTGTTTGATGAAGCTGAGGTGTCGGGGGCCAAGAGGGCCACGCTGTTCCGTCTTTAAGGACCTGTATGACTGTCATGAAGAAATTTAAAGAACTACAAAAGTGACTGGTGAGTGTAAAAGTGCAGAATTAAGCAAAAATGGGAAAGTCCTGTGAAATGTAATCAGGCAGATTGTCGTGAAGCGGAGTTGAAGCGCGAGGTTGTGCAATGTTTACGCCGGAGGCTGTTTTAACTTCACTCAGCCTGAGAGTCAGAAACGAGGGGGCTGATTTTATCCAGGGCATTTTATTTATGTAAGCAGAATCATGTCGAATCTCGTCTGTTCTTATTGAGAATGTTTAAAATTAGCAAAGCTTTCTACGTCAGAGGAATTTTCGGTGTTGTTTTCCGCAAAACATTGTACAATAATGATTTTCTGGACTGAATTTACTAAGTTCGAGTTTAGTGAGTCATTTGCGTCAGTGGAGATTCTTAATTCTTTTAGTTTTGTAAAAAAAAAATGTGGAGCATCGTATATAATTAATGTAATGAATTAAAATAATCTACAGAAACGAAACGAATTTGCATTAAAAATTCAGTTTGGCAAAAAAAGAACAAAATATTTACATTTCTTCCTATACGTTAATAAGCCTTAATAAGTTAATAAGACCCTGTTTAGATCGACTGCTTTTCCAGACTGGTTCACTCGAACAGAATAGAAATTAGTTTTTTTTTAAATGGCTGAAATTGAAGAAATATCTTCACAAGATGGCGGCACGGTGGCTTAGTGGTTAGCACGTTCGCCTCTCAGCGCTAGGGATTCCCGGTTCGAATCCCCATCTGGGTGGAGTTTCCATGTTCTCCCCGTGTCCGCGTGGGTTTCCTCCGGGTTCTCCGGTTTCCTCCCACAGTCCAAAAACATGGATCAAGTTAATTGAATTCTCCAAATTGCCCCATATAGAGTGTGTGTGTGTGAGTGAGTGTGTGCCCAGCGATGGATTGGCGCCCTGTCCTGGGTCTATCTGCCCAGCGCCCGAGACGTTCTCCCCTGGATGGGCATGGGGAACCCCACCGCGACCCTAATAGAGGATAAAGCGGGAGATAATGAATGAATGAATGAATGAATCTTCACAAGAAATAGCTCCACACAAAGCTGCTCTGTCAGCCTTTGGAAAAAATTGTTTGAGAAAAAGTCTGATCTCATTTTGACCAAATAAATAACCAAACAGCACACAAAGTACAATGAACCTACTGTAAAGCATGGTGGTGGTAGCAACATGTAGGGGGCATCGTTCTCTTCAGCTGGAGGCTCAGCAGCGAGTCAGCTTTAAACATACTTTGGACTTTAAAATCAGTTTCTTGACAAAAATAAAGGTCTTTGTGGGGAGATTTATGAGTATGAAGTCACATGACCCCTGTAGGCACCACCAGTGAGTTAGGTGCAGGAAGGTTGGAAGGTTTTGAGGGTCAAGTTCACTTCCTCATCCAAATTAATTCTCTTAAAACACCCAGTTTTTATAAATGTAACCGTCCAGCGAGTTGAAGCTCAAGCTGTAGAATCTTAAACACATAAATAATACGACGTTGATCGCAATATGAAGCTGTTTTGAAGTTTATTGTGACTCGTTAATCTGCATTTCAACCAAAGTAGGTGATGCAAAAACATTTTTAAATGTCTAACCTATATTCTAATATATCTGTCAACAAGCAATTAATTTTACTTTGTTTATCTGATCATTACGCACCGCAATTACGTTCCAAAATTCAAAGGCGTGGAAAGAGAGGATGTCACCGTGTCTTAAATTCTGTTTTAATAAATCCGCAGGTCTGTGATAATAAACGTATAAAAATATATAAAGTCAAACTGGAGACTGGAAGGTTACTAAGTTACAACAAAAGTAGAATAAAGTCCGAAGTATAACACACACACACACCACACACACACACACACACACACACACACACCCAGCAATCAACCCAAAAATCACATCATGAAGATATATATATATATATATATATATATATATATATATATATAGGGCATCACGGTGGCTTAGTGGTTAGCATGTTCTCTTCTCAGCGCTAGGGATTTCCTATTCTGGGTGGAGTTTGCATGTTCTCCCTGTGTCTGTTTTGGCTTCCTCCGGGTTCTCCGGTTTCCTCCCACAGTCCAAAAACATGGATCAAGGTGAACTGAATTCTCCAAATTGCCCCATATATAGAGTGTGTGTGAGTGTGTGAGTGAGTGTGTGTCCAGTAATAGATTGGCGTCCTGTCCTGGGTGTATCTGCCCAGCGCTCCAAACGTACAGCCCCCCCCCCCGCAACCCTTGGAGGATAAAGTGGAAGATGGATATATATATATATACATTAAGCCAGCGTCTGCTGCGGGCAGAATGGACTTGTGGAGACTTGAAGTCGGATCTCATAGAAACTGAGGTCTGAAAGCCGTACGCTTTGCGTTGTTTACGAGTTGCCGTTTTAAACGTTATGTAAGCTCCTCTTCAGACGTCACAGACGCACCACATCCTCATACATTCAGTCTGTTTAATAAAGTGACTGAAACAAACTGACGGGACGTGAAGCTTTTACCTTCCACCCAGTTCCTAAAATCTCAATCAAAGATCAGCACTTTTCTTAAAGAAGAGCAAATTAAGATGAAATATTCTTACATAACCTTTCTGAATTCTTTAGCTTTAATGGTTAAGTGGTCGGGTTGAAAGACAGAGTGGGTTTGAGGCTCTCACATTAATCAACCAGCTCAAGAAATGGAGCTTGCATGAGAATTTTTTTTATTTATTCAATTTTTAGTCATTTGGTTAAATTTTATTACTTTAGTGACGTGACCCCAAAACCTACAAACATAAGAGACGTCCTGAAGCAGGTGAAGGTGAGGCATCGCTTTCCGGTGAAAAGCAGGTTGGAATTTCTTCAGAAGAGGCCGTGGTTTATATAACATGAACATGGCTTCAGGCGAGCTGAAGGAAAATGCGCTCGGTTTCCCAATTCGGCTGTTGTGCGGGAGAAATGACGTGCTGTTAAACACTGTGGAGAATAAGTAATATCTTGTGACATCTTGTTTTTATTGTATATTGCGTATGGAACGAGCTGTTGACGGACAGCTTTTTCATGCAGCGCTGAATTAGACGGAATCGACGGGGTGGATATGCAAACTGCAGCTGGAAACGTTTCTTTGTGGTTTTAAACACAATCTGTACATGTCTGCCCTACGCTGTAGATGCAGAAGGAGGATGAATCCCACCGAGCCTCGGTCCTCACAAGGTTTCTCCCTTAAAATAACAACATAACAGGAAGTTTTTTCTTGCCACCGTCTCTTTGGCTTCAGCAAAAAATACCAAATTATTATTATTTCTCCCTAAAAATTAATAAGCACCTTGTTTAGATTGTTCCTATTTTCCAGAAAAGAAATTAGACTTTAAAGCTACCAAGTTTATTTTTAATTGAAGGAATATCTTACAAGCTCCACACAAAGCTGCTCTGTCAGCGTTTTGAAGAAAAAAAAATAGTTTGAGAAAAAGTCTGATCTCATTTTGACCCAAAAACCAAACACAGCACAAAGTAAAATGAACCTACGGTAAAGCATGGTGGTGGTAGCATCATGTAGGGGGTATTTTTCTCTTCAGCTGGAGGCTCAGCAGCAAGTCAGGTTTAAACATACTTTGGACTTTGAGTCCCCCACTGAGTCGGCCACTGAGCCTCACAAGGTTTCTTCCTTAAAATATTAACATAACGGAGGTTTTTTCTTGCCACCGCCGCTTCGTCTGGCTCTTTTAAAGGCTCACAGCGCTGTAAAGCTGCTTTGTGATGATTTACTGTTGTAAAAACGATATACAATATAAATAAATTACTTGAATTTGAAAAACGGGAAATTTACAAAAACATCACAGACAGGTCAACAGTCCATTTCCAGATAAACATCTGGCATCATTTTATGGTGCCGCCCAACATGACGATGTTTCCACTGCAGTCTGTAAGTGCTGGATGAATCCTGGCTTAATGAAACGAGGTCAGGATTCAAACCCGCTCAGCAGGTCTCCCAACATCAACTGAGTCTCATGCAACCGGATTTCTCTGTAATGCCACTGAAAGGTGTAATCTCATGTCCCTTCAGCGGAACCAGGAGAACATCAGATGATCAGAGGCTGCACTGCGATGGGTTGAGATGCCTCCTGAACCATATCAGTGTATCCGAGCTGGGTCACTTCAATTTAAGATGGAAGCCGGGACTCAAAGCAAGCCATGAACCATTTTTGGAGAACCACAAACCAACAGAGACGTGCTGCTGTTTTTTTACTGAAGATAATAGAAACATTTACATCCATTCAGCTTTTAAAAAGACTTTTTTTTCCTGGTTAAAGAGTAAAATCACATCAAAGGAGGCTTTAAACCTAAAGCTCCTCCCTCACTAACATTTTCCATATTGAGGAACCGACACCTTGTGCTGCAGAAAGGGACGTCCCAAAATGATCTCGTAAAGAAATTCTGCCCCATCAGAGCCATACAGACTTATTAAAAATCCTAACTTCACCTTTAACTTCAGGGGTGCAGTGCATAGTGCATCAACTTGCAGCATGAAGATCTAGAGTTACATTTCCAGGCCCTCTGTATTGGGTTTGCATGTTCTCCCTGCATGTGTGTGCTTGTTTTTGGAGCTCTGATTTTCCCAGAACAATCCAAGTGAACAATCCGTGTGTGTGTGTGTGTGTGTGTGAACGTGACCCACGTGATTTTCTTTTTTATTTATTTATTTTTACGAGATTACAACATCAGCATCCCGCATGATTATCATTTAAGATAAGGTGCAGGTTTGCAGTGCAGCAAAGCAATATAACAATTTACAGAGTTCCCAAAAACATAGTGCCATAAAAATGAGAACGCAGTTTATAATCCTGCTGTAATGTCAGCAGGGCAGCGACGGATTAAACAATCAAACTGAGTCAACATTTCCTTTTCTACAGTAACCTCAGACGAGGGCATGTGAATTTTATCTACTGAAAAGTAAACAGCTGTGTGGCAGCATAAAAAAAAAACAACCCTCTTTTGGGTTCATCATTAACGAATAAAACCCAATCAAGCCTTATAGGTTCTGTAACAGGTTCCATTACTGATGGGATTTTGGGACTGCTTGGAAAATTGACCAAACTGCTTAAAACCACGATCCCTTCAACACGGCGTGTTCTCATTCAAGAGACCGCAGGTTCTTGCGTCACACCAGATTTTATTACCACCTTCCAGTTTAGAGATGATAAAGGTCAGCAGTCCTCAAGAATGTTTAGACTTAAAGCTGGAAAGGCGCTTTTAAAATATACAGCGAGAATACACCCCCCCCCCCCCATAATCCTGTGGTTTTATGAATTATGACTTCATCCGTTATCTTCCGCTTAATCCTCTACTAGGATTATTAATAATTATCTTATTAATTACCTACTACATGGGAGGGTGTAATGCAGGGTGTAAGCCACAGGAAGTTCGATTAAAATCTGATGAATCATTTAATTGATTATTGAAGGTAAACCCTGTCCCTGTTTTGGTTCCTGGTGAGTAATGTGAAGGGTGTTACGCTCGTTTTCAGCACTGCCCTGACAATAACAGTTTAATATCAGACAGACACCAGATTTTCAGTTTTGAAACTTTGTTAGTTAAAATCATAACACTTTTCCTGCAAGTCTTTTTTTTAACGACCTTTACAGGGAACGTCCAGCTGTTCCTTTATTCAGCAGATCTTGCAGGTACTGGGTTGGACCCAGTTTTGCTTTTAGAACTGCCATATTTACATTTACATGCTTTGTGTATTTTATTTTTCTGCTGTTTTCATTAGGGGGCGCTACAGCTAATAATTATTCTCCCCCTCCCCCTATTCTGACTGTCCTCTCCGTCACTCCATCCATCTGCATGTCCTCCCTCATCACATCCATAATGCTCTTCCTTGGCCTTCCTCTCCTCCTCCTGCCTGATGGCTCCATCCTCCTCATCCTCCTCCTCCTCCCTCCTCTCTACATGATCATGAAGCATCCTACCCGTACCGTCACTCTTATTAACTCATTGCTTTTCTTGTCCGTTCTCATCCTCACTGTCCGTTCTCACAGTGAGAATCACAGCATCTTCATTTCTGCTGCTTTGATCTTCTTCTCCTGTCTTCTGCTCGGAACCGTCAGTTCTCTATATTTAAATAGATTTAAATGTGCATTTAGGCGGCATGTTGGCTTAGTGGTTAGCACGTTCACCTCTCAGCGCTAGGGATTCCCGGTTCGAATCCCCATCTGGGTGGAGTTTCCATGTTCTCCCCGTGTCCGCGTGGGTTTCCTCCGGGTTCTCCGGTTTCCTCTCACAGTCCAAAAACATAGATCAAGTCAATTGAATTCTCAAAAATTGCCCCATATAGAGTGTGTTTGAGTGAGTGAGTGTGTGCCCAGCGATGGATTGGCGCCCTGTCCTGGGTCTATCTGCCCAGCGCCCGAGACGTTCTCCCCTGGATGGGCATGGGGAACCACACCGCGACCCTAATAGAGGATAAAGCGGGAGATAATGAATGAATGAATAAATGTGCATTTACTAAAAAAATCTTTTATTTCTTTGCTGAACTTAAGGAAAAAACCTTTTAAAATGTGCTATTATTTTTGTTATTTTATAATAAAGTCAAATTTTATATTATGAATATTAATCTTTATTACAGTGCCTTGCATTGCCTTGGTGGTTAGCATGTTCTCCTCTCAGCGCTGGGAATTTCAGATTCGAATCCCAATCTGGCCAAAATGTGGGTTTCCACTGCGTTCTCCGGTTTCCCCCACAGTCCAAAAACATGGATTCAAGGTAAATTGAATGTCCTAAATTGCCCCATATAGAGTGTGTTTGTGAGTGGGTGCCCAGCGATAGATTGGCGTCCTGTCCTGGGTGTATCTGCCCAGCGCCCAAACGTTCTCCCCTGGTTGAGCATGTGGAACCCCCTCTGCGACCCTAATAGAGGATAAAGCTGAAGATAATGAATGAATGAATTATGCATTTTTAGTAATGAGAATTTAATCAGTGAATTCTGTCGTTTTATTTAGTTTCATTCCTGCAGTCGTATGGAATCAAACACGTGGCCATGCATTTTGGAAACGTGTATTCTGCTGACTTTGTGGAACCAGTTTGGGAACCTCCTCCGTTCCAGCAGTTCTCCGGTGCACAAAGCAAGACTCAAAGTCATGGTTGGTTATATAGCAGGTCATAATGATATATAAGGGTGTATAATGATGTGACTTTGTCTTTGTAAAGCTTTTTGTTCTCTCACTTCAGCTCAGGTCACGTGCATTTCCACTGAATTCTTTAAACCAGCAAATCTGTTTAAGAGTGAAGACCAAACAAAACAAGCATTGAATGTCTCTTAATCCGCAACTTTAATCTAATCCTGTAACACTGAAAGCAGCAGTGTTAAAGGGAAGTCATGCGTTTACACCTGACTGATTCGGTATGTAGATCAGATTTTTATTATTTTTATAGACGCAGTGGAGCGATACAACCATGATCTTAACCTCATGTTGATTTTGTCATTTATATCTAAAAACGTGCAAGACAACATCTCCGGCTGCAGCTCTGAGGTTGGGTTCTGCAGATTTGGCCCGGGGCCACAGTGAGTTGAACAGCAGCCAGAGGGTTCTTCCTGGTTCCATGGAAGAGCGCTGTGGTCTGAGCCACATTCCTTTCGAGTATCGCGATCTTGTTTCCATAAAACGATGGAAAAACTACCTGAGGGAAGACAAATAAATGAAAGACGCACCAGGTAATCCGAGCACTTACTGAATACAAACGAGGGAGATGTTTGCAAATCCCCAGAACAGGTCGAAGTTAAGAATGAAGAATTAGTGCTGAAAAATTCAACCGTAAATACGAAATAAGATAAACGAAATAAGATAAACCTTTATTTAATGGGGAAATTCACATTTCTCTGCAGCAGATACAGAGGAGGGTGAAAAGGTATCCAGTCTTTAGAAGAGATTAATCCTTCATTCATTAACTCCCGCTTTATCCTCTATTAGGGTCGCGGTGGGGTTCCCCATGCCCATCCAGGGGAGGACGTCTCGGGCGCTGGGCAGATAGACCCAGGACAGGGCGCCAATCCATCGCTGGGCACACACTCACTCACACAGACACACTCTATATGGGGCAATTTTGAGAATTCAATTGACTTCATCCATGTTTTTGGACTGTGGGAGGAAACCGGAGAACCCGGAGGAAACCCACGCAGACACGGGGAGAACATGGAAACTCCACCCATATGGGGATTCGAACCGGGAATCCCTAGCGCTGAGAGGCGAACATGCTAAACCACTAAGCCACCGTGCCGCCCTAGAAAGAGATTTAAACTAGGAAAAATTTTAAATAGACTTAGAAATCTATATACAATATAAAAATTATTCATTCATTCATTCATTATCTCCCGCTTTATCCTCTATTAGGGTCGCGGTGGGGTTCCCCATGCCCATCCAGGGGAGAACATCTCGGGCGCTGGGCAGATAGACCAGGACAGGGCGACAATCTATCACTGGACACACACTCACTCACACATACACACTCTATATGGGGCAATTTCAAGAATTCAGTTGACTTGATCCATGTTTTTGACTGTGGGAGGAAACCGGAGAACCCGGAGGAAACCCACGCAGACATGGGGAGAACATGGAAACTCCACCCAGATGGAGATTCAAACCGGGAATCCCTAGCGCTGAGAGGCGAACGTGCTAAACCACTAAGCCACCGTGCCGCCCTAAGCTAAAAATCAAATGTTCTAATTTTAGTTATTTACAGTCCTACAGGAATGACATGAATCAAATATTGCACATATGGTGTCTGATTAAGCAGCAGACAGTTATTACATACAGATGATTGAAATGTATTGCAACATCAATGAAATAATATGGAATAAAGTAAAAGTTGCAGTGTAGAGTAAAATAAAGAGAATTTAAATATATTGCACATTTGATCATAATTTACCATGATTATGATATTGCACATTAAAGTTGTATTATTGAGTGTAGTTGAATTTGGTTAATTTGGTGTGTGTGTGTGTGGTGGGGGGGGGGGGGTGATGCTTTGTGTGTGTGTGTGTGTGGTGTACTGGTTTACGGCTTACTTCTAAATCTGTATGAGATGTTGTCGCCTCTTATCTGTTTCATAATCAGTTAACACTCTTCACCCAAATCCAGTTTCCACAGAAAACTCCAAAGAAAAGCGATGGGTGGGGCTCGTCAGCTGCCAGTGAGAAGCCACGCCCCCCTCTACAGCACATTATAAGAAGGCGTTTGCTGCTGCAGAGTCAGAAAATTATCTGATCAGAAAAGAACGAATTACTCTTAATATTTATTGAACCTTTGAATCCACGATGAAGCAGAAGAGCGAATCACCCGTAAAGGATGTATTTGACCTCACCTTTGCTGGGGTAAGCTGGATTTCCTCCCTAATCTTAATTATATTAATAATTATTATTCATGTCACAGATGCATGATTATTATATTTTTTATTAAGTGATTTTCTTGTTTGATGATTTATTTCTGTAAATGTACAAAAGCAGTATTGCACTAGTCTTGCATTTTGCACAATGGCTTGCTTTCAGCATTGTAAAAACAGTTTAGGGAAGGCCTTTATCTTTCCAGCATGATTGTGTCCCAGTGTACCCAGTCTGAACTTGATCCTAACGAAGACCTAGAACAGGGATTAATCCTCACCCAACATCATATTAAATTAATTTGAAATAAGTTTTAAAATGTCAACTTGAACTTAGAAAAATGTCTTATTTTAACATGTTCCTGTATTGAAATTTAAAAAAAATTAATTATATGGGGCACACACAGGGGCATTTTTTATTGTTAAGTAAGTTTAACAACAAGAACAACACATCACAAATCGCATTAAAAGTGAATATCAGCATTAAAAGTGAGGCATGACGATGAAGATCTTTAAGAGTTCCTTAAATTATCCGAGATAATAAATCTGAGTTCTTCTGAGATTATCTTTGTTTACATAAAGTTACACAGAGATAATCCAATTATTAAAAATTCACTATGAAAATGAAGAGTACAGCTGTATGTATGAATACTTACATTCAGAACAGTTTCATACATCGTTATGTTCAACCCATGTGACTTCACAGTGTGTATTTATACTAAGCTGAACCCTTTTGCTCTTTAGGATCCGAACGAATTGTTTAAAATCCTGAAGATGGTGGGATGTGGCACGTTCGGAAAAGTGTACAAGGTAAGAGACTGTCTGAGTTCTATACGTTCCCATTGTGACTATATTTTACACGACCCAACATCTCACAGTCAGAGATTTAACCTAAATCCATAAACCATTACCATAAAACCATAAAATTACCATAAAATCCTACTAAAAGATTATTTAGTTATTAATTGGAGTTAAACATTTCTATTCCGATCACCTTGTGAGGTCACAGATCTTCATCAGGTCATGTTCTTCATTTACAGACCAATTGAAAATCCCTGAATAAATAAAATGATATTTATTATTTTAAATGCATTATCATTTATACGTTCTATAATGAGCAAAACAGCACTAACTACATATCTCGTAACATGGTTTGAGTTATGAAACTGGCATTTATATAACGTTCCGTTGAGTGTCGGCCCGGTTCACTCATCATGTTCCAACATGCCTGTTTTCTGGTTCCCCAACTGTAAGAGGCGGTTAGAACAACGGGATGAAGGTCTGAATAGGAGAAGAGTATTAGAGATTAATAACAGATCGTGATACAGAACGTGATACAGAGCGTGAACAGAACACGGGTTCATTCTTCGGGATGTTTGCAAATTTTATTTCATCTTCCAGGTTTTTGTGAACTAAATACAAAGACACAAAACTTTGAATAAAGATAAAAATAAACAGCTGCATGGAACTTCATCAGAACTGAAGGCTTAGCTCAATAAAGATTGAGGAGATTACGTTTAAGCTCCTTTAATCAGAGAAGTTTAAAGAGATAAAGAAAAAAAGCATAGCACTGCTTTCGTTGGAAAACCGCAGGAATTGGAATGAAGTACCAAAGAATGAGGTGGAGCAGCAGAAGGTGTGTGGTGTCCGTGGAAGTCTAGACAATGAGGAAACAATAATCCAACATTCTTGCCCTCATTACAAACCACATGAAATAAAAATAAATGTTTTTTTTTTTTATTAAGATACAATTAAAAGCCATGGATACTTTAAAGAAAGAAAAATAATATTTGTTATTATTAAATTCAGCTGTTTTTCACATCTCATTACCACAGGAGTTGGAAATTAAGTTATTGTGGACAACTGTAGGCTTCCAACTGGGGCAACAGTTTGGGGAAGGCCCTTTGAGTCAAGCACACAAAGCATGTTCTGTTTCTCTGATCCAAAATCAGTGTCTGATCTCTCAAGCTTTCTTCTAAATGAATGGACAACAATTCCAAAATCTTGTGGAAAGCCCAGTCTGAAGCTGCGAAGGGGAACCAATTACAACAGGAATTCAGAGAACCTCCTATAGGTGGCGTAATGTGGCGAGAATCTAAATGAGACATTTTTTAAATGCCATAATAATTTCTCTTTGGAAAACAAATGATCTTTTGAGATCTTCATGATCATGATCATGGCAGATGTTGAACATCATCCTCTGTCTGAATGAAGCGGTTTCTCAGAGCGCCGTGTCGGCTGAAGGAAGGTTTTTTAGTTTAATGAACTGTATTGTATACATCAAAGTGAAATATTTAAACACTAGTAATGAAATTAAATGACGCATTCTGCTCACAAACCTCTGTAAGTGCCATAATTATGCAACTCGGAAGTGGGTCATGTGGCCATCCTGTTGTTTTGGTGCGAGATTAGTCAGCAGGAGATTTTGGAGCAGCTTCCTTATTTAGGTGCTTCGTTAGAACTTCACTTACTCACAACTCACAATGACAGAATGACGCGAACGATGACGTGCTGTCCTTTGAAACGCCTGATGTTGGGGACAGTCCGTTCATGTCCAACCTGTCCGATCATGTCTGATGGTAACAGGTGTAAGGAAGCTGAAATTGGTTGCTGGTAAACTGGGTGGATGTTTTTCTCGGTTGATGATTGTTCAACAGTTTCAACTCAAATCTTCTTTATTTGTTAAGTTTTTTATAAATTTTATAACATCTCATTCTACTGTAAGCTGGTTCCCCAATTCCTCAACGGTGTCCAATGTTCTAGAACGGCTTTCTACAAGATTTTGTTGAAATGTGTAGAAATTATTTCCCATTAATCATTAAGAGCGATAATGGGGTCAGACCGATATTATATAAAAAGACCTCGTTCATCCGAAATGCGTTTAATAGGGTTCTGAAACAAAGGAGGGCCTTCCCCAAACTCTTCCTAAAAACTTGGATGTATACAGTTAATCGAAATCTATTAGGTCTTAGGTGATTGATATTATACACTTGTGATGATGAGTTTGAATAATGCACTTGAATTCCATGATTAAGAGACGTGTCCTTATACTTTTGCCTTTATATGAGTATTTCTCAATGACCTTGTGATTTTTTTATTGTTATTTTTATCATTATTACCTACGATTTTACGATAACGATGATGGTTTTTATTTATTTAGTAATTCCTGCATTATTATTTTAATTAATACGTTTTTAAGGCCACTGTGTGACTTTTCTGGCTGCATTTTCATTGGTTTTTTTTTGTTTTTCTTTTTTTGCAGGGTCGACACATTAAGACAAAACATGTGTATGCTCTGAAAGTGATAAACTGTCAGAATGTAAGGACGTTTCCGGCTCGTTGCCCCTTTTATCTTTCTGATCTTTTCAATCCGAATAATGAATCATTAATGGTTTTGATTCCTTTCAGAATCAAGATGAGTTAAAAAATGAGCTCAACCTGCTGAAGACATATTCTCAGCATCGGCAGATCGCCACGTACTACGGGGCGTTCATTGACAAGAAATCCTTGGAGTCAAATATTTGGGTGAGCCTCTCATCCGGAGCCGGGTGTGGTTTTTTATCGACTCCTCTCACTTCCTGTGTGTGCTGAACTGAACTGTGTGTGTGTTCTCGTCGGTGTAGCTGGTGATGGAGTACTGCGGTGGAGGTTCGGTGGCGGACTTGATCAGAACAACCACGAATAACTCTCTGGATGAGACGTGGATAGCATACATCTGCAAAAACATCCTGCGGGTGTGTATTCCACACGCAACATCACACTCAGATGAATCAGTTCACTACACTGTAGATAACCTGTTGGATTATCAATATAATTTATAATCTGGATTAGGTCTGGTGTGCCTGATAATGGCCCCTCACCTTAAATCACCACAAATCATTGGCGTCTGCATACTTTTGCCTTTTCGAAGAGTCTGAAGCGCTCGGTTTTTAAACAGATGTGTTCTTCTTCAGGGTCTGGCACACCTCCACACACACAAAGTCATTCACCGGGACATAAAAGGTCAGAATGTGCTGCTGACATCGAAGGCTGAAGTTAAACTGGGTAAGAGCGCCGCCCTATAGGCCTGAAGAAATAGACACCATGATTATATGCTTCCCGTGTTGTCTGAAATTTTTTTTTTTTTTTTGTATTTTTTAATTTATTAATTTCTTTCCATTTGTGTGCAGCTGATTTTGGGGTGAGCGTGCAGAGTCAGAGCACCCTGTGTCAGCAGAACACCATGATCGGGACTCCGTGCTGGATGGCTCCGGAGGTCATCAAATGTCAGAAAAACCCCAACTCCAGTTATGATTACAAGGTGAGGCTCTCATTTTGAAGCGGAGTGGAATGCTGCCCATGCTCCAGGCCGTGGCTGACCGTGTGTGTGATGTTTCAGAGCGATGTGTGGTCTTTGGGCATCACCGCTATCGAGATGGCAGAAGGAGAACCACGTAAGTAACAAACTCCAGACTGCACATTCATTCATTCATTCATCCATTATCTCCCGCTTTATCCTATATTAGGGTCGTGGGGGGGTTCCCCATGCCCATCCAAGGGAGAACGTTTCGGGCGCTGGGCAGATACACCCAGGACAGGGCGCCAATCTATTGCTGGGCACACACTCACACACACAAACACTCTATATGGGGCAATTTGGAGAACTCAGTTGACTTGATCCATGTTTTTGGAGTGTGGGAGGAAACCGGAGAACCCGGAGGAAACCCACACGGACACGGTGAGAAGATGGAAACTCCACCCAGATTGGGATTCGAACCGCGAATCCCTAGCGCTGAGAGGAGAACTAGGCCAACCACTAGGCCACCGTGCCGCCCTCATGAATATCAATGAAATTATATTACATTATAATAACTCTCTCTCTCTCTCTCTCTCTCTCTCTCTCTCTCGCTGCAGCTCTGGCTCGAGTGAATGTGTTTAATGCGTTGCTCATGATCACGACGAACCCCGCTCCAACTCTGAGATCCAGTGCATGGTGAGTCCCGTCACGTTTAAAAATCTGGAACCCAACACGCAGGAGAGCCGATCAGGTCGATTAATCAATCCTTAACGTGGGTGCAGGTCTGAGAACATCCAATCGTTCATTAAGAGCAGCCTGACGATGGAGTGTGAGCAGCGGCCGAGCGCAGACCAATTGTTGTGTCATGCGTTTATAGAAGGCGTCACCGACTCGCGCAGCATCCGCCATCAGATCATCAAACACTGGAACAGCACAGGTAACCCACTGCACATCATTTATTCATTTCATACAGATGAAATTACAATTACTAAAGTGGACACTTTAAGTTAGATAAAGTTAGATAAAGTTAGAAACTGTATTTAAGTTAGATAAAGACGACCGTGTTGAATACCTACGGGTCATATTATTATATTATTATATTAAGTACAGTTCCATGTTTCCACACCCATTAATCATCCACCACCTTAATAATACTTCAAAATCAAATATCAAAATATTTTTCTTTGATTAAACATGAAGGGCGGCACGGTGGCTTAGTGGTTAGCATGTTCTCCTCTCAGAGCTAGGGATTCCCGGTTCGAATCCCCATCTGGGTGGAGTTTCCATGTTCTCCCCGTGTCCGCGTGGGTTTCCTCCGGGTTCTCCGGTTTCCTCCCACAGTCCAAAAACATGGATCAAGTCAATTGAGTTCTCCAAATTGCCCCATATAGAGTGTGTATGCGTGTGTGTCTGTGTGAGTGAGTGTGTGTCCAGCGATAGATTGGTGTCCTGTCCTGGGTCTCCCCTGGATGGGCATGGGGAACCTCCCCCGCGACCCTAATATAGGATAAAGTGGAAGATAATGAATGAATGAATGAATGAATGAATGAATGATTAAACATGACTCCCAGCTTAATGTGGAGTTTAAATGTTTTTTAAAGCAGTGATTTTGTTCTAATATGTGATCATTTTTATTTGTTAGTTACCCAGGAGAACAGTTCCAGTGAAAGTAAAGAGAGTGATAAACAAAGGTATGTGAAATCTCTATTTCATCTCTTTGTATCTGTGTGTGTGTGTGTTTACCTTTATTCACTTCTTTTTCCTCTTTCTCGATTTCCAGCCCGATAATGAAGAGCCCGCCTCCTCAGAAAGAAAACGATTTAAGGCCGAAATGTCAGCCGAAGGTGAGTGTGGATGTGAAGCATCACGGCTCCTGCTGAAACTCAAACACACGTATGTGAACGCTGAGTCTGTACGCTGTGTTTGAGTTTGTGCAGCATTCAGGCTCAGTAACCTCGTCCTCGTGAGATTATTAAAATACAACTTTTTATTTTCATAGGTCGCAAAAAAAGTGACGAGATCTAAACATTACAAAGCACAACACCACAAACAGCATGACGCTCGGCGCTGCAGCCCGCAGCATGAGGAGGTGAGAGATCAGGCTTTTAATAACACGTTAATATAACGTTAACACTCAGTTCATAAACACACCTTGCATTGGTTTGTGAGTGCCGTGTGGCTCGGCGGGTCAATGTGAGAGTGGAAGGTGATTCCTGATGTTCCCTGAAATACGCTTTCACAATATGAGCTTTATTAATCTTGGTCTGGATCATATTTAGGCTTTTTTTTAATGAATAGGATAATTATGTGTATTCTGGTACTCTGGTACTTGGATTTGAATTGGCTGCCACACTTTTTTTTGCCACACATTTTGCCGCCTGCTGGTTCCATCCCACCGAGGAGCTAATTCTCATTCCGTGGCGTTCTCCAATGCAAAATGGTAGGACCATCTTCCCAACTCTGTCCATAAGGCAGAGTCACATGGCACACATTTTAAAAAAACTACTAAAGACCCATCTTTTTAACAAACACCTGTTGTAGGAAAAAAAAAAAAAAAAGGAAAGAAAGGGGGGGTGTGCAGGATCAGATAACGATCAGGTTTGATAATTATACAGTGTAGCTGGTTTTCTTCTTAACGACTGATGGTGATGTTCTCATTCGTAGTTCTCATTCGTAAGTCACTTTGGATAAAAGTACATTTAAATGATTAAATGTAAATGTAAAGGCCACACGATCAGACAGATCTCAACACTTAAACTGGTTCTCATTCACTGGTTGTAATTAAAACATCCCTAATTAATCCTTTCAGAAAGCCTCCAGAAGGCCTCCTGGGCGAAAACAGCCGCGTCCACTCCCACCTCCGAAATCACACCAGGTTCCTGAATTACAGAATATCGAGGGAGTGGTCGTGCAGAGGGGGCCCCAGGTTCCGGGTCTTCCGATCGTGCCTAAAATCAAAGTGACAGACAAAGCCGTAGAGTGCGACCCCAGGCGCTTGAGTTTGGCTTGGGCTGCGGAATTCCGCCCTCGCTCGATGTCCCACTCGCCCTGCCGAAGAATCGACGTGGAGTCTCCTCAGCAAAAAGTGTCGTATGGACTCAGACTGTCCAGCAGTCAGGAGCACGTGAACGGCGCCAAGAACTTCCGGTTGTCTTCCTCGGCGCCGACTCGCTCGTTTCGCCTCATAAAAGACCTTCACAACGGCTGGCCCGCTCATTTCGCTCAGGGGAACTATCTCAGAGTTCCCCAGCAGGCAGCAAGGTTCTTCCAGTCTTCGATCGAGGACGAGGGCAGAGCGCACAAGGTGTCCCCTCTGGACCTGTCCTCCTCGTATCCAGAGGCCGAGATCAAGAGGTATAACTTCATCGGGAAACGAACCTCCCGCTCCAAATCAGACAGTCTGCAGGAGGCTCTTTGTATCGAGCAGGGGAACCAGCACTCGGGACGAATCAAACAAAGCCTGTTCAATCCCTTTAGATTGGTCATTAAAAAACTGGGACTGTCACCGCGAGGCTCCGTCCATCACAGTCCCAATGACTCCGAAAGCGAATCTCCAGGTGACACGAATTCCACCTCTGATGAGGACACATTCACTTCACCTCCAGACTGGTTCCCTCACTCCTCACCATGACAACGGCATGATGTGGTTGGACATCCCATTCCCAAACTGAGACCTCTACCCATATGAGAGAGGGTTTTTCTCACAATGATGGAGAGTGTGAGCGTAACGCTTTCTGAGGCGGCGGTAGCATCAGGGTTGTTTGCAGCTCCAGAATCAGCAGATGAGGTTTTGATGAACCAGGATTCAGGTTCCCGGAAGAAGAACGGTCGCATAACTGGAACTTTGTAAATCTGAAATCTATAACAGGGTTCTCAACATACATAACCCAATATTAATTACTTTACCAATTTTATTTTATTTTTTAATACTTCGAATCTGTGTGTTTTGTTCGTGATGCAGTGTCACTGATTTTTTCTTTTTTTTTCTTTTCTTTTCTTTTTAAAAGCGTGATGAATGACATGAATCAGATCCGCATGTCAACTTATAGCAGACTGAACTTTTATTTTTTGACCTCCATTTTTCATGTTCTTTAATGGTATGATGATGATGTTCTTAGGTTTCGTGGGGGGTTAAAACGTGGCCTGCTTTTAACACAAAGACGCAGGACGTTTATAAAAATCTTTAAAGTACAGTACACTCACTTTGATCTTCAACAATAAGAAACATTATTCTTTACTTTTAAAAACACTGAATTCTTTGTTTACATGCTACTCTACTGTGATAGTCGTGGAACTAACCGGACGTTCCCATACATGAGGTGTTTGTATTATTTTTTACTTCTGTTGTACATAGTATTTAATTTAAACATATACAATCTGAGGTTGGTGAATTATTTATGGCATCACGGACGTTTGTACTCAGTGTAAGTCATTTTTGACTGGATTTAAATGTAGATAACGCTCATGTTTCCGCATATCACCCGTCGTCTACGTTTTCAATGTTATTCATTATGTTTTGTGATATAAATCATATATATATATATAATATACAGAGTGGATTAACCAGAGCTGTGCTGGAAATGTGAGCTATAGACAGGTGAAGTTAAATAAAGTACACATGAATTAAAGCCTGTGTGTGAAGACTTTATAATGTGATTCAGTGTGGAGGGTGGCACGGTGGCTTAGTGCTTTTGCATGTTCTCCTCTCAGCACTAGGGATTCCCGGTTCGAATCCCCATCTGGGTGGAGTTTCCATGTTCTCCCCATGTCCGCGTGGGTTTCCTCCGGGTTCTCCGGTTTCCTCCCACAGTCCAAAAACATGGATCAATTCAATTGAGTTCTCCAAATTGCCCCATATAGAGTGTGTTTGAGTGAGTGAGTGTGTGCCCAGCGATGGATTGGTGCCCTGTCCTGGGTGTATCTGCCCAGCGCCCGAGACGTTCTCCCCTGGATGGGCATGGGGAACCCCCCCTTCCCCCCCCGCGACCCTAATAGAGGATAAAGCGGAAGATAATGGATGGGATGGATAGACTCAGTGTGGAATGAATTTTTATATTTGTTTCTTCTAACTTCTCTGATCTGTCACTGATTATACGTTTAAGTTTGAACCCGAGCTCAGAGAACCCTAACATCATACCAGCTGAACCATAGTGAGCTCCTGAGAACCCTCCCATGGACACCATTTGTATATTCGATTGGCTCAGGGAGAGGAACAGAGAGACGGCATGTCCTTTATGGTCTCTATTACTGCCAGGTCCTCATCTCCACTGGATATCAGATGATTTATTGATTCAGGACGGACAGAGGGGTGCGAATCAATAAGCTCGGCTTTATCCCACTCCTTTCCAAGTTGACTGTTTTGTGTTAGGCTGTGAATTTGTTTATACTGTATTTATTTCTTCTTGGTGACTTTCTTTTATGGGGACTGGGTGTGGCAGCTCAGTGTTTAAAGATGTTGGGCTAACAATCCAAGGGTTTGTGGGTTCAAATCCAAGGTCCATTGATGTTACCAACGTGGGTCCTGGAGCAAGACCCTTAGCCTTAATTGTTCCAGGGATTCTGTAAGTCCGTCTGTTCCCTGTGTTCTGACCCCACAACTATAAAGTTGAGATACTTGTAGGTTCCTTTGGATAAAAGCATCTGCTGAACGACCAAAATGAAGACGAGAAGAAGTCTAAACAAAATGTCCCCTCCCTGAACCCAGCACCTTTAAGAGTAAACTGTACGTCTGCGGGCGGCACAGTGGCTTAGTGGTTTAGCACGTTCTCCTTTCTGCCCTAGGGATTCCCGGTTCGAATCCCCATCTGGGTGGAGTTTCCATGTTCTCCCCATGTCCGTGTGGGTTTCCTCCGGGTTCTCCGGTTTCCTCCCACAGTCCAAAAACTTGGATCAAGTCAATTGAATTCTCAAAAAAATTGCCCCATATAGAGAGTGTCTGTGTGAGTGAGTGTGTGCCCAGCGATGGATTGGCGCCCTGTCCTGGGTGTATCTGCCCAGCGCCTGAGACATTCTCCCCTGGATGGGCATGGGGAACCCACCACGACCCTAATAGAGGATAAAGCGGGAGATAATGAATGAATGAATGTAGGTCTGCGTCCTCATTACCCTCAGCCAATCACAGAGCATCCTCTCTCTATAATAAAAGTCTCAATTTAACGTCACATCTCACAGATAAATGTCATGTGGGAAATGCACACAAGGTGTCGCTGCTGTTTACGGTACGTGTTTTCAGATAAACACCATTTCTGCAACTCGTACTTTTAAAAAACGTCGTATTTTACTTCCCTGCTTCCATTTAGCTCATGTTTTTCTTCAATTTGAGTTTAATTCTAAGATCTTTGACACTTTAGAGCAAAACGATGTTTATTAAGTGTTCTAAAGTCACATGACTCAGCCAGCATTATTCTATAATCCACTAATCCTGCACCTACTTCCATAGACTTTAAAAAAACAATAACAATAATTTGCATGATTTAGCTTCAGATTCTGTTATAAAGCTGTATTTCATGCAGATGACATTATAAAGATGTTAACATCAAAACCTCTGACATTTAAAGTCACACAAAGTGATTTCCTTCAGAGATTTTCCTCCTTTCTTTATGTCTTACTGTATAATTGTAATGTTTTTCAAGCCAACAGTCTGTCAACACTTCACTCATACTGTAAAATGAGCTCGGGTTAAAGCTGGGAGAACTGGCCGCGTGAGTTCAATCAGAGCGACACGGTGACGGTAAACACATTTATAAATGGGCTTCTAATTGCACAACAGACAAAAATGCATCAATATAAATAAACCCCCCTGAGCATCTGAATATAATATATAATACAAAAACAGAGCAGGTATTATTAGTGGAGGGATGCTCTACAGTGATATAGCTGAAAGAAACAACATGAAAACTGCAAACTGCATACTGAGCCAAATGAGAGGATTCATAGCTATTGCAATCTTCCTCTAAAACGCATGAAGCCAGCAGACCACATATATATTTCCTAATAACAGAAAGTGTACATGCAGGGACCTAATTACTTTTTGCTGATGTTCTCCCTACATGTAGATTTCCACCAAGAGCTCAGGCTTCTGTTCCCAGTGTAGAAACTTGTAGTGACTTGTAATGTTCTCATTTGTAAGTCGCTTTGGATAAAAATCCAGAGGCACACTCCAAAATTCTGTAGAAAGCCTTCAGAGACGAATGGAAAGGGAGGACCGCATGAGTTTGTGGAACGCAGTCATTTGGGCGAAAACGTCAGAATTCTCTTATAGAAATCTTTGAATTATTTGAAACATGTTGAGATGTTTTGCCGTCATGTGTAGGGTGAGGTGTAGAACAAGCTGATTGGTTGAAATTGTAGACATTGATTTACATACATGTGAAAAACGTATGCGCTTACATAACATCTGTAATTACAGTCTTTCCACGTAGCCACTGATGCAACCGGTTCTTAGTTACTTAAAACACACAGCCAGAGGGTTTGAACCCTGTGGACTAGATTCAGTTTTGCTGAATTTTACCGGAATGCTTTCAAAAACAACGTCTTAAACTTCAAAACCACAATTTTTAACATAAAACACTATTTTTATATCCATCCATCCATTCATCCATTATCTTCCACTTTATCCTCCACTAGGGTCGCGGGGGGGGGGCTGTTCCACATGCCCATCCAGGGGAGAATGTTTCGGGCGCTGGACATATACACCCAGGACAGGACGCCAATCCATCACTGGGCACACACTCACTCACACACAGACACACTCTATATGGGTCAATTTGGAGCATGCAATTGACCTTGATCCATGTTTTTGGACTGTGGGAGGACACCGGAGAACCCGGAGGAAACCCACGCAGACATGGGGAGAACATGGAAACTCCACCCAGATTGTGATTCGAACCTGTAGAGATGATTGAGGTTAAAAATACAGCAAAACCTAATTTTCATTTAAAGAAAATTATCATGTTTCCTAATTAATTTAACGAATAGCCGCATAATCCCTGCATTAAACAACACCTAGATGCACCTGTGTAATTGATTTGTCCACTAGCCTATCCCGGTGTTCTCAGAGGAACTGATAATCACCCCAAACAGCGTTCTTGATGATTGTTGCATCGTCTTTCTTATTTTACTTTATTCCAAGTTCAAGTAATTTATTTATATAGCACGTTTTACAATAGTACATCGTCATAAAGCAGCCTTACAGAGTTATAAGCCTTTAAACCCACAAAGAGCAAGACGAAGCGACAGTGGCAAGGCAAAATCAAGGCGGCACGGTGGCTTAGTGGTTTAGTATGTTCTCCTCTCAGCGCTAGGGATTCCCGGTTCGAATCCCAATCTGGGTGGAGCCCCATATAGAGTGTGTTTGTGTGTGTGTGTGCCCAGTGATAGATTGGCGCCCTGTCCTGGGTGTATCTGCCCGGCACCCAAGACATTCTCCCCTGGATGGGCATGGGGATCCCCACCGCGACCCTAATATAGGATAAAGCGGAAGATAATGAATGAATGAATGAATGAATGAATAAATGATTTAAATCAAATTCTGTGTGCTTAGTTTAGTCATGATAAAGTGACCTAAATTCCAGCCTGTTTTTTAAACATACTTGAACATTCTACTTAAATGTTGACATTTTTCATGAATGATTAATAATTGATAAGATTACACAGCGCTCAAATACAAGCAGCTTAGCTCGGGTTATGAGTCCTGCTCAGATGTTTAGTTATGGTTCATATATAGTACGCAGTGTGACACGAAAGTTGAAATTCTTAATGCCTTAAACCAGCAGTTTTGCAATTCTTGTCTGCCAATAGAAACGCTTTATACAGGCACGATCCGAA
Organism: Corydoras sp. C115; assembly: GCA_019802505.1. Classification (NCBI taxonomy): domain Eukaryota; kingdom Metazoa; phylum Chordata; class Actinopteri; order Siluriformes; family Callichthyidae; genus Corydoras; species Corydoras sp. C115. The sequence continues at coordinate 117,628 of JAFMOC010000184.1, read as the reverse complement.
TCGTTTCATCTCATCAAAACATTCCTGCAACCTTAGAAAGGGCTTGTTGACGCCGAGGTCTACTCTGCCCACGCTCTGATTACGCCCTGATTACATGTGTGATAGTGTTTTTTTGTTTGTGATATCAAATGTGAAATATTGTCACATGGCATCACAGAAGAGAAAACATCAAATCTGTTTACCTTAAAGGTTAATGAAAATGAAAAAGACCAGAAAACGAGGTTTATATTAGAAAAATGTCATTGGTCACTGTTTTGCCCACTGCTGAAATATGGTGTTCCACAGGGGTCAGCAGTGGGACCACTATGGAATTCAATAGACCTTGACGTGGACATGGGGAGAACATGGAAACTTTTCTAGATTGGGATTTAAACTGGGAATCCATAGCGCTGAGAGGTGAACGTGCGAACCACTAAGCCACCGATCCGCCCTATAAATATATATATTTATATCATCTTGAATCCATCTTTTTTTTTTTTTTTCTGTGTCCTGTCTGGCACTGTGAAACTCAGGATTGATGTCTGAGTGTCTAAATCAGGCCCAACAGTTTTGATTTTACAAGTGGAGCATACAGGCATTTCACCATGATGCTCCATTTGGTATATATTTAAAACTTTATTGTAAACTCTTTTGGGGATCATATCGGTACAGCAAACACGGAGATGGAAAAGGAAACAGAAAAGAAAAAAGAAAAAAGAGGTATACGAAAGTGGTGGGAGGAAAGAAGAAAAGACCAAAAGAGAAAAAAAAGAATCCATCTTTTTTGACTGTGGGAGGAGAACAGAGAACCCAGAGGAAACTTACAGGAACACGGGTAGAACATGGAAGCTCCGCCCTCGTGTCTGTTCTGCAGTCAGGCTCCCTGTTGGTTGTGCAGTCAGTCTCAGCATGTGAGCTGACCTGAGCAACAGCAGCAGCAGCAGCAGGTTCCACAAACTCAACAGAAGAACAAACATCAGCCATTTATTTCACCACCAAAAACTAAAAACATGGCCTGTGAGTCTCCAACAAATATTTCTCCAAACACAGTAAGTTTATATTTGATCTGGTTGATTTTTACTTTGTTAATTCCTCCACTTATTAATAAAAAAAGGGTCATTTACTATTTTTAATTTTACTATTTTACAAACAGACGTGTATGTATGTCTACTTTAAACACAAACGTTTGGTCGTGATTTTGGTCGTACATTATAGAAACGTTTGTTAATACATTTATTGTCTTCTAAATAAACGGTCGAATTAGATGAATGAATTATAAATAAGTCTTAATGTTTAATTGTCATGTAAATTAAATGAACATACACAGGCTTGTGTTTAAAAGATGAGCTGTACGCTTCGCTGAACATCGAACCCCTGCAGAGACACCAAGAACAATTAAAATTAAAAGACCACAAACTGGAAATAAAACTACAGGCAACATGATTACATGAAACATTTATATAAAAAGAAAGTCAAAGTTAATCATTTAGTAAATGAATGCAAATATGTAACAACTATGTGAGAATCAAATAAAATAAAACCGATCATGTGTAGGAACAATTCGTGATGTAAAAGCTGAAATATCAGCGTAATCGATTTGTAATGGAACTCTTCTTAATGAACTCGTCACAACAAGCAGAGGGTCAGAGGTTACTTTCACTGTTTCTTGATGATCACTCCATGTGTTCTGTTAGATTATCATCTGATTGGGTTTATGTTAAGATAAGAATAAAATATAACTAATATAAGAAAACATCAAAGAACAATCCTTTAATAATCCATCAATGTAAAATCTAATCTAATTGTGCAATAAAGCTTTATTGCAGGTGATATAAAGCACACACAGGAGAAGTGTTGAAACATATTTATGATGTAAATGTGAAGTGTGAGAGAGTCTGTCACTCTCAGAGCTGATGCTCCTAAATGTGAGTCAGGTGCTTCTGGGTGTTTTTAAGTTTTACATGAAGCTTATCTTTTGTATTTTTAGAATCCAGCAAGCAGGTATTGCCTGGAGAAAATGGTGGGAAGTGGATCGTACGGTCAGGTTTACAAGGTAGGAACAAAGATTACTGCTAATGATTCCCAAACTGATTTTACACAATTTAATAATAAATAGACGAGCAGTTAGAGGGCGGCACGGTGGATTAGTGGTTGGCATGTTCTCCTCTCAGCGCTTGGGGATCCCAGGTTCGAACCCCTATCTGGGAGTTTCCATGTTCATGGGAGGGTTTGCTCCGGGTTCTCCGGCTTTTATAGTCAATTTGAATGCTCCAAATTGCCCCATTTAGAGTGTGTTTGTGTGTGTACGTGTGCACAGCGATAGCTCTGCGCCCCGTCCTGGGTGTAGCTGCCCAGCGCCCCACAACCGTCTCCCCTGGATGAGGTTTCTGCTGGTACTGATGTTTTTAAACTTCTAAATGATTCAGTCGCTGGTTTCCAGCTGTGCTTCTGAAGAGTTATCTTTCTGTTGAGCGTTGAGTTCAGTTCCAACCACAATCTTCCACAACTATGTCCTGGACTTCTGAAGAAGTGAACTACCTGGAGCATTGAGCGTGTGGTAAATTGTGGTTAGAACCAAAATTAAACAGGTTCTTCTGGACTTGGGGTAGATTAGGGGGGGGATCTGAATACACGATGAAGAAAATAAAAAACGTTGCATGTAGTTAACAGACGCAAATAAATGTGATGGTATAAAGTTAATTTTATGCAGAATAAGATTTTGATACAGAACTTATTCTGTGGTTAGCTGTTCAGTTTCAATTGAATAAAATACGTCAGTAATAAAATTATAAAAAATTCTAAATTTTAATTAAAATTATAAAACTTCAGTCTCTCTCTGTTTCCGCTCTCATTGTTTTTTATTAAACTGATTTGTAAAAGAAAGACACGATCAAACCTGCTGTGTTTAAATTGGGATGAAGCTTCCAAAGAACTGCTTCTGAGGTATTCGAAATAAATGCAGGTGTGGAGAGAAACAAAAGAATGAGAGAGAGAGAGAGAGAGAGAGAGGTGCAGATGTGAAAGTTAGAAAAGTAAAACGATGAATGTGATTACCATCATATTTCATTGTCAGGTGTGAAACGCTTTACTGTGATCGCTTTACTTTACAGGTTCACGTTGTTGCTCAACAGAATTCCAGTGTAAAAGCAAAAGTTCATTTAACAATGAAGCAATTTATACTTAACATGAAGAATCCTGTTTAAAAGTTTGCACGCCAGAGTTCGAATGAAGTTCCCGTAATTGTGATCTTTAAAATAAAAGAACGTAGGTGCATGAGAGAGAGAGAGAGAGAGAGAGAGAGAGATAGAGAGAGAGAGAGAGAGAGCAAGTGTTGTGGAGGTGAACCACTTAGAGCTGCATCAATATATTTTTTTATATAAATCTTTTTTTAATTTGATAAATGTAAGGATGCCCAGCGATGGATTGGCGTCCTGTCCTGGGTGTATCTGCCCAGCGCCCGAATTGTTCTCCCCTGGATGGGCATGGGGAACCCCCCCCCACGACCCCAATATAGGATAAAGCGGGAGATAATTGATGGATAAATGTAAGGGGTGGCACAGTGGCTTAGTGGTTGGCATGTTCTCCTCTCAGCGCTGGTCATCAAGGTTTGAATCCCGAACCGCATCTGGGTGGAGTTTGCATGTTCTCCCCGTGTTCACGTGGGTTTCCTTTGGGTTCTCCGTTTTCCTCCCACAGTCCAAAAACATGGATCAAAGTCAATTAAAATGCATTAAATTGCCCCAAATAGAGAGAGAGAGTGTGAGTGTGTGTGTGTGTGTGTGTGTGTGTGTGTGAGTTTGCCTCATGAATGAATGATTAAATGTAAATTTTATAACGGCAAAAAAAATATATATATTTTTCTTATGAAAAGCAAATATTTTAGGATGAAAAATAGAACAGATATTTAACATTTCACCAAATAAACAATTTTATGTAAAAGAAAATTATTCCTAATTCCTCGTAAAAATTCCTAAGCTGGAATGTGGTTAAGGTAGGAAAGTTCATATTACACCTGATACACAACAAAAAAAAAAATGTTTTTTCACTTTCCATATTTCAAGAGGAAGAGGTTCAACCGTCTGAATAACACAAATAATTACATAACATAACAAGGAGACGAACACTTCCTTTAACTGAAGACACCAGGCTTTTTTATTTTAGTGCTATGTCATGTTTATCGGAAGAATGAGACGACATAGATGTTACTTACTTATCATCATCCACACATAACTTATAACAATAATGACTATTTATTTCCAAATGTAAAAAATTATGAGAGAATGCAAAAAAGTATAAGTGATCGATTGTTAAATAAATGAAGCAAAAATAAATAAAAATAAATCAGTCTGTTACTAAAGTTAGGGGACTAATGTTATTGGACTCTGATCATCAAAATGTCCTTTTTTTTTATTAAACTTTTGGAATTTTCAGTGAACATTGACAGGACTCTTGTTGGACCGACTCCAGAGCAAGGTGTGGGCAAGGTTTCACAGGGTGGTTCAGACTTCATAGGAATTTCGCTGGAAATAGGTGTGCGTGTGTGTGTGTGTGTGTGTGTGTGTGTGTGTGTGTGTGTGTGTGTGTTTGTGTGTGTGCGTGCGTGCGTGTGCTTGTCTATGCTTTCCAGAGAAATGGCAGTTGAATAACAAAATGCTTTTCTTCCCTCCATAACTATACACTGTTTAACTTTAAATCTGTGGGCTGTGCTGACGAGAAATGAGCCTTTGTGACAAATGAACGTTTTATTACAAAGTCTTCAAAGAATATTTTATGTTAAAACGTTACTCTGTCTGTAAGGCAAAATCACTAAGCAGTTTTAAGAAACTACTGAAGACGCATCTCTTTAACAAATACCTGTTGTATAAAAAAAATAATAAAAATAAGGGGGGGGGGGGGGGGGGGCACAGCATCAAACAGCAATCAGGTTTGATGAATTTACAGTATAGTTGGTTTTCTGCATAACTTCTGACTGTAATGTTCTCATTTGTACGTCGCTTTGGATAAAAGCGTCTGCTTAATGACTAAATGTAAATATGAAGTCCCAGCATGTTAAAACCAGCAGTGAGCAGGGTCGTCAGATATGGGACGGGTATTCATACATCCTTTAGGAATATTTATCTACAGGAACATCTCTATAGTCACATATTCGGAGTCGTCACGTAGGCCTGTTCTTGGTTAGCGCAGTGCTAGACAAAATAAAGACACGGACCGCTCCAGACAGACTGGCATTTAAAACATTACCAAAAAAATGTTTACATCCACGCAGACATATGATCATTAAACTCCAATTAATCCCCTAATGTAGTAACATGAAGGTAGGAGGTTTTCTGTGATCAGTTGTTTAAATCAACCTTCAACTAAATGCTTTTGATTTTTTATTTATTCACATCAAAATCAGAATCAGAATCAGAATATCTTTATTGTCATTATACCAGGTATAGCAAAATTAAGGTGCCATACTTTTTGGTGTCACACACTAAAATTTACACAAACAAAGAGATTTAAAAGATAGCACTATAATTTACAATTTACAAAATTTTGAAAAAATAAAAAAAATTTCAAGAGTGTATAAAACTGAACAAACTGAGTGAAAGTATTTGTATATTGCACGTTGTTTTTATATTCGTTCAAAAATGTACAGAACTGAGTGAATTGTTATAAATGTGAAAGTTTACACATTTAAAGCGCCATTTAGTGCCAGAACAGAGGTTGGATAGCAATTAAATTGTTAATTAGGAACAAAAACAGAACTTCTATGGTTTTAAATCCTCTCTTTATTCAGCTCCACAAACACATCAGACTTCAGTAAAACAAACACGAACAATAATAAAGATCTCTCGATATTCGGGGAGGCCATTTAATGGAGACGATTTCTAAAGTTTATAATCATTATCTGGACGTCTTTAAACAAAATATCTGCTTTAAAATGTTTGAAATAAGGGTTTAACTTGTGTTTCCGTCGTGCCGTAGACTCACAGGGGTTTCTGGGTAATGTAGTCCGATGTTTGTTTAGGGTTGAGGTTAAACCATTTCCATATCAAACGGGGGGGTCGACGTTATTTTGATTATTTGTATTTTCTTCTTAGGCTCTAAGGCAAAGCTGATATATTAAACAAAAAATTAATTCACTTAAAGTGAAATGCAAGATTGTATTTAAAGTTTATAACTCCTGAACTTAGCATTTTGAACTGTATTTGGTCTGATCCAATTACCGAGTGTATTTAAACAGCAGAACGCAGGCGTTTGTTGGCTGAAGGTTCAGATCGTTGTGCTGAACGTGTTATTAAGTTCTCAGTAACTTTGATTTGTGAAGTTTAACTTGGTTTCTTTTTTCTGTTTTAAAAAAAGGGGGGAAATGTTTATCAACTTTTCTTTGTTTTTTTTATTGCATGCCACACTTCGGCATATTGGGTTTGAATAAACATCATTGTTTTGTTATTTTCGTTTCTTTAATCAGGTTTTAATCACCACCGTCAGCACTGAACTAAAGTCTTTTATTTTACTTGAGTCTTTTAACCAGGCAGGTTTTAGAACTCTATAATGCTCTGTAAATGACAAATATTACTAAATCTTATTAGAAGTATAATTTCAGAGTTTAAGTTTTAATTTTATAATTGTGCTGATATTTCTAAAGGTCAGAAAGTTTATTTTTCATGTCAAACATTCGAAGAGAGTTTATTGGTATCCAGAACAAAGTATATCAAGAACAAAGTTTATTGGTATCATTAAAAAGGTAGCATTCTTATCATTCTAAACATTTTTCAAAAACACACCCATGTGTATGAAGCCCGCTCCCTTTGAGAACCCGAGTACCTGTTTACTGCGGCATTAAACACCATAACCATGAAAACCTCTCCTTTAAAGTGTTGAAATATGAAAAACACTCAGTTGAAATAAGATTAAAATAAAAATTTTGTGGTAATTATAAACTTGCTCAGTCACCAGATGAAACTGAGGTGGTTTTAGTTCGTACAGGACACAAGATGGAAAGAAAAGAAGGGAAAAAAAGTTCTCACAGGTTTAACCTTTACGTCCAGGATGTTACTTTAAAACATTTACAGTATTTACATCTAAGATGAGTTAATCTGTGCAGAGATGTTTACGAAGCTGTATTTTTTTTGTTGTTGTTGCAAGGAACAGAATATTAATATAAACAAATAATCATTTATTAGTTAAATAAAGATTTAAGCCACATAGCAGTTTTTTTGTCAGATTAGAAAAAGACTGTTATTCAAATATTTTTGGTCAGATTTTGATCATGCTTGATGGAGAAAAAAAAACTAAGCAATTAAAGACTAAAGTACCGATGTTGAAGCATGGTGGTGGTAGCTATATGTTATGGGAATGTTTCTTTTTGAGTGGGAACGAAACTAATTGGTTGAAATGTAAGAGAGGATGTATGCTTCTTATGACGGTGTGCAAAAATTTGATTCAATTCAATTCAATACTTCATTAAGAAAGAATGCTATTAAGATGATTGTGTGATCAGAGATCTCCAAACGTCTGACAAGGCTGCGAATGTAGTTTTACAGCATGTGTTCGGTTTAGATTAACGGTGTATGTTTTTTCTTTTTAGGGTAGAATCATTGATACAGGATTTACTGTTGCTATCAAAGTGATAACCACCACAGGGGTAAGAACATTTCAACAAGTTTCTTCTTTTCTGATTATTGTGAAACTTGTTTATGTTGTTGTTGAAATCTGGAGTTGGTCTAATGAGATAAATGACTGACTGAATGACTAATGACTGAGTGGACAGATTACTGGACGGATGGATTGATGAATAGATGGGTGGGAGGGATTATAATGTATGTATGTATATATATATATATATATATATATATATATATATATATATATATATATATATATGTATATGTGTGTGTGTGTGTGTACACATATACAGGTCATTGGGTTAACAGTAATAAAGCTGAATAAAATGATAAATGGATGATTGATGATAAATTATAGTAAAGCAGAATTTGAAGATTTTAAATAAAGTAGTCAGTGGTGAGTTTATGTTCCTCCACGCTGTTCCTCACAGGACGGGTTGAATGATATTTTAGCTGAAATCGACCTGCTGAAGAAATTTTCTCATAATAAAAACGTGGCCACGTACTACGAGGCATTCTTCACAAGCAGCTCCAAGCAGATGGGACACCAGCTGTGGGTGAGTCCGAGAAACCTTTTCGTTTACATTAAAAAGGTTGTCATTTTATATTATAATAATTTTTTTTGCTAATTTTAAAGGTTTGCATACATTTGCCAGATCTGTAACGTTATGGTAACGTTTTGGTAATGAGGATGATGATGATGACGATGTCGTCTGTGTGTTTAGGTGTCGATGGAGTTCTGTGGTGGAGGTTCATTGTCAGATCTGATTAAGCGCACAGGACAAAAGTCTCTGAATGAGACCTGGATTTCTTACATCTGCAGCCAGATCTTACACGTCTGTATCAGTCCTTCGTCCTCTGTGTATTCTCTGTGTGTTGTTTATGACGTGCTGAAAAAAATAATTGTCTCAGTTTTAACTGTAAATCAAATGACCTTCAGTTTGCAAATGATAAGATACAGCAGCTTGAAATCGCTCACGTTCTCCGTTATTCTTCAGGGTCTGGTTCATTTGCACAAACACAAAGTCATTCACAGGGACATCAAAGGGCAGAATGTGATGCTGACTGAAGAAGGATACATTAAACTTGGTGAGAGCAGTTCAGAACATCTGGGTTTTACTTTTCTAATTGTTTATGGTCAAAAAAATGGACATTTTTAGTGATAATTATCAAAGACTTAGTTGTGTGTGTGTGTGTGTGTGTGTGTGTAGTGGATTTTGGGGTCAGTGTCCAGTCAAACAGCACCATCTGTAAGCAGAAAACCTTCATTGGGACTCCATGCTGGATGGCACCGGAGGTTATTGAATGTCAGGAGAACTCCAATAACAGCTACAACTGCAAGGTTTGACTCGAATTTGCATAAAATTCAGTTTTTTAACATTTTACATGTAAATAAAAAAGCTGCTTAAAAAAATAGAAACACAGGATGTTTAGGTTTGGTCATGCCAACATCACAGTCACTATTGTTTCTACTCTTATTATTGATTATTCATTATTATTATTATTATTTTTTTTTTATTATTATTATTATTATTATTATTATTATTATTATTATTATTATTATTATTATTATTATTATTATTATTGTGACCCTTATGTTTATATTTCAGAGTGATGTGTGGTCACTGGGCATAACAGCTATTGAGATGGCAGAAGGAGCACCACGTTAGTACAAACACACACACACACACACACACACACACACACACACACACACACACACACACACACACACACACACACAAGGAATGAAAAGCAACCACCCCAGAGAGCAGCTCTCCAGTGGCTACACAATCATAACCACGGTTCTGCTGCCAGTTGATTTATGCGTCCTTATAGAACACGTGGAACATCTTTTCTCTAACTGTTCCACTTACCATAAAGATGGACGTTGCAGTTTTACATTTACAGACTGTAGTCCATCTGTCACTTCTATTTTAATTGATTAATTAATTTTATTTTATTTTTAAGTATGTTCTCTAATGACCAGTACCCCTCAGTGCAGGCACTTTTAGGGTGGTGGATGATTCTCCGCCCCGCAGTTTACCTCCTGTAGCACAACTTTTCAGACCTTTAAACTCTTATAAATAATAATTTGTTAATTAAAATCACATGTTTAATTCACCTGATTGTTTTCTCCTTTCTCACTTTCTTTTTTTCTTTTGGTTTTCAGCTTATGGAGATATGAACCCTATGAGCGCATTACTCAAGATTTTCAATGATCCTCCACCCAAACTGCAGTCTAACCAATGGTGAGTTCTATAGTGATTGTGGTTTATATATATATATAGTACCACAAGACATAAAATAAAATCATGAAAATAATATTTGATATAATAAACCTGGGGAAATGGGACCGAATGAAGTTAGTGATCGTGTATAATTTATTGTTTCAGTTTTTTAAAGTATTACTGATTAATGTGTTAATATTGGACTTTTTTATATATTCATTTCTGTGTGCGTGTATGTGTGTGTGTATGTGTGTGTGTGTGTGTGTGCGTGTGTATTGTCAGGTCGAATGCGTTCCATAACTTTGTTGGGGAATGTTTAATAAAGGATCCCTCACACCGCAAGAGTTCAGAAGAATTATTAATGACCCCGTTTATCAAAAACATCCACAACCACAAAGCCATCCGCAAGGAGATTGAAAAACTCATTGGAATTTCGAGATCAGGTATCAATTTTTTAATTATATTAGAATAAAACAATCTAGAAAATCCATAAAGTGTAATAAAGGTATTGATGAGGCAGTTTACAGATCCACCACCATGCTTAATGCTGGGTTCTTTTCCTTTTATGTTATATAGAGGAGCGGCAACGGCGCAGATCGCATCAGGAAGAGGTGAGTGTGTGTGTGTGTGTGCTAAATAAGTATTCATCTATTTAGAATATTGATTTTATTATGCATTATATAAAATAGTGCATTTTGTGTGATTGCACCCTGTGCACTTTGGGCGGCCTGTCCGTGTCATGTTTACCTTTATTCACCACGAGTTCCACACCAGCCCTCAATTGTTCTCTTTAATCCTCTCTAGGAAAAAATCATTCAAAACACACAGCAGCAGCTGAGGAGTGATTTAATTCCACCCCAAATGCACCAGCAGCACATCAGTTATGATAACCTATCTGTGCAGAAGGTGAGGCTCTTCAACCAATAAGCAGTTAGTGAAATGACTCATAAATACTTATATAATTACTTGAATAACTATAATAATTATACGGTAAAATGAAGCACAGTTCCTTTGGAACTCAGGGACTTGCTCATCTGAATTATTATTCATGCATTAATCAGCAGGTCGTGTCATTCAGGTGTATTGATTATGCTTATGCTTATGCTTATATTGATTATTGATTATGTACATATACACGCAAAGTGTCAAAAAGTGTAATATTAAAACAAAAAATGAAGTGTCCAGTACGGAGGGTGATCGAAGTGATTTTTGTGTGTCTTTTGTTCTATTAGTAAATACTTATAAACATATCTTGACGCAGATTAATGTTTCTGATTTCCAAATGATCATAAAACTCTTCTGCTTTCGTTTCCAGAGTCGCAGTCGCAGTAAATCTCCTCATGTTCAGGGTGGAGCTCCTCAGGGTTCTTTCATGAGACAGGGTCCCTGCAGTCCCACCAATCAGATGGCCCTGAGTCCCACCTCAATCGCGGTCAACAACCAGATGCAACGTGGCCGAGCACAGCATCGTAATGTGGTGGTGCCTCAGATTCAGATTTCACCACAGTCTGAAGACCCATTTTATGCAAAAGATGTCGGCAACATGAGTCCCCCGAGTCCTGCAGCGCTGATGAATGACGTCTGGGCTCAGGGTTCCAAAATGCGCTCTTATTCGCAGTCTCCCTGCCGCAAACTCGACGTTACAAGCAAAGACATGAACGGAAACAGTCTGTCCAGGAGGCGATCCAGCGCCGATTGTAGATCCGTCCACTCGCTGCGCGCAGTGGAGCATAACGGCCCACAGGGGAACCATCTGATCATCCCCCAGCAAGCTCAATCCGGGTTGAGTCTGAACAAAAACTTTCACGCTTCCAATCCAAACCTGGGCATGCCGCACACACAGGACGAAGTCCAGCTGCAGATTAGAGGTATGACACGGGGTCGATCGAAATCTGCCTGCGGGTTAAACCTCGAACCCCAGGTCGAACATCTGAACAGGAACCGACCGGTGAGCTGCAAGGCCAGCATTGTGAAGTCAATAAAGTCCTTTATGGTTGGCACAAATTATTAACAGCATTAAAAACACCCCACTGTGACATTTAGCTGCTCTGCATCTCAAACCGAGGTTCAACAAAGGTGTGATTAATGATACGGCTCTGCAAGATACCATCGACATCACGCAGACTGATGGACACACTGGCTAAATCAGTTTATGCAGTGCACTTGTCTCTGGAGGAGGACAGACAGCTGGTTGATGGAGGAACAAACACATCTGTAGGAACAAAAGGCACTTGGATTCCGATCTAGAACGTTTTCATTTATGTTGCTGACCACAGCATTGATACTCATCCAATTTAGTACGGCATCGAAAGTGATGATCAGATCTGCTGCTGTGGCATTTATGTGTAAATATAACCACTGAGCTGAACTACCCCCGGGAAACACCCCTCAGAACCACATGGTTTTAAGGGCTTTTTAAAATTGAAATGCTAAAGCAAACCACATTTTGCTTGACATAGCAACACATAATAATAATAATAATAATAATAATGTGGTGGCTTAGTGGTTGGCACGTTCTCCTCTCATCGCTGGGGATTCCTGGTTCGAATCCCAATCTGGGTGGAGTTTCCATGTTCTCCCCGTGTCCGCGTGGGTTTCCTCCGGGTTCTCCGGTTTCCTCCCACATTCCAAAAACATGGATCAAGTCAATTGAGTTCTCCAAATTGCCCCATATAAAGTGTGTTTGCGTGCGTGTCTGTGTGAGTGATTGTGTGCCCAGCGATAGATTGGCGTCCTGTCCTGGGTCTATCTGCCCAGTGCCCGAGACGTTCTCCCCTGGATGGGCATGGGGAACCCCCCCGCGCCCCTAATATAGGATAAAGCGGAAGATAATGAATGAATGAATAATAATGTGTTGCTATGATTCCATGTCCTCCCCGTGTCCGCGTGGGTTTCCTCCGGGTTCTCCGGTTTCCTCCCACAGTCCAAAAACATGAATTAAATCTATTGAACTCTCCAAATTGCCCCATATAGTGTGTGTCTGTGTGAGTGAGTGTGTGCCCAGTGATGGATTGGCGTCCTGTCCTGGGTGTATCTGCCCAGCACCCGAGACGTTCTCCCCTGGATGGGCATGGGGAACCCCCCCCCCCCACACACACACTCACACACACACGACCCTAGGATAGAATATAGCGGAAGATAATGGATGGATTATTATTATTGTTATGGTTTTTACGGTCTTTTTATGTTTTTGTAGTTCAGTTTGCTGATTTTGTATCTGTATTATTTCTCTGTATCGTAAATGTGAAATGTAGCAAAGTGGAGCGAACGCGAGCCAAGCTTTTTATGTTGTTCTGCAGTTTTTAAAGCTGACTGTATCTACTTTATAAACAACTCAATAAAATCTGGAACTCACTCTGGAGCCTTTTGCAGTTGTTCTTATGAGAGTATCAAGTTCAAGTTCAGTTCAAGTTATTTATTTATGTCGCGCTTTTTACAACAGTACATTGTCACAAAGCAGCTTTACAGAATGAAAAGCCTTTAAACCCCCAAAGAGCAAGCCGAAGCGACAGTGGCAAGAAAAAACTCCCTTTTATGTTGTTATTTAAGGAAGAAACCTTGGGAGGACCAAGACTCAGTGGGGGACTCGTCCTCCTTGAGCAGCCAATCACATCTCACTGAGATGTGCTGAGAAAGAACAACCTAACGTAAACCTATATGACACTTTAGGAACTATGATCATCATCAGGTTCCGCAGTCTGGACTCACAAAGATTTACTGGAACCTTCATCCTGTCTGAAGAACCTAATGCTTTCATCTACACAATTAGGAAACCCCTCGTAATGAAAAGTTCGAATTAATGTTGAGATCAGAACAAACGAGATGATTAGCATCAGTGTTTAAAACACGATTAGGTTTGCAGAAGGTTCCGGGAACCTTTAGCAGCACCAAAGCTGGGCGTGAAAAGTTGTTTTTATTGTGAACCGTTATAAAAAATACGTTGCTCTATTTTATAGTTTTAAAATAACATTGAGAGCATCGTGTAATCTTCACTGATTAAAGTGTTCTGGATTCTTTTAAGAAATTAATATAATAATTATAATAGATTTAAAATGGCGTCCATTTCACTCAGCACGTGGCTCATATCATGGCGAGCCAGCAGATGGCGCTCTTACACTAATAATAACTCGCTCGTACGCTGTGCTCTTTTTAACGCTTGATTTTTGATTTCTTTTCATAAATTTGTAAACATTTAATTAATGATTTATTAAATGATTTATTATTGTGAACGTTGTCTTCAGGTTAAATCGTGTTTTGTATTTGATTTCTGTGTTTTGGATCTAAAGTTATTCACACAGCCACAACCTCCATGATGCTCAGAATAACAGCGGCCATCCTCTGGCCTCTGATTGGCCGAAAGTTCTCGCTGCTCTCTGATTGGCTGCGTGTCCAGGCCGCTGATGTCTGATATAAAAAGCATCGTGTTTTGATAGTTTTATAATCAGACTTTGTTTCTGCTGCGTCGCTCATCCGATCATTATTATTCTGATTCCTTCCCTTTTTTCTTATTTTTTTATTTCACTTTGTTGTTTTCTTTACAGAATTATAAGATTAAAATTTTTTTAATAGTTTTGATTTTTTTTTTGTTGCAGGGGAAATAATTATTAATAAAATAATAATGTTTTGATTCAGTTTTTTTTTCAGCAAAGTGAAGATTTCTTTGTTTTTATTTTAATAAGGTTCTATTTTTTAATCAGTTGATTTTTTTTGGGAGCTGAAAGAACGTTTGGATATTTTCTCACAGTTTTTGGGTATAATCTGAGCACTGTGATGGCAAACTCCTGCCTGCAGCTCAGCGGCTTCGTGCTGAGCCTTTTGGGCTGGATTGGTCTGATCGTTGCCACGGCGACCAGCGACTGGGTGATCAGGTGTAGCTACAATCTGAACACCTGTAAAAAAATGGAAGAGCTGGAGACGACGGGCCTGTGGGAGCAGTGTGTGGTTTCTACTGCGAAGTATCACTGTTCCTCCCGCAATCAGATCCTGGAACTACCAGGTCAGTCTTTCACACACACACACACACACACACACACACACACACACACACACACACACACACACACACACACACACACATTCCTGTACTGTGAATGGTCACAACAGCTCTGATGAATTAAATCACTCAAATATTCAATATTTATAAATCACATTGGACAAAACCACAAATTTAAGTGAATGTAAAAGGTTCTGACTGCACACAAGTAAAGTATGGTGTTCCACAGGGGTCAGTATTGGGGCCCCTATTATTTCTATGGTACATGTCGCAACATGAATCGTTCACGAACTTTCATATATCAGTTTCATATATCAGTTTATTGGGACTTGTAAGTTACTCTAGCTGAATTCACCTCCACAGTCTTAATTGTTGGATCCAAATCTAAAAATCCTAATCAGGAGAATCTTAATCACTCCGACTTCAGCTGTGAATAATGAAGGTGTCGATGATATTCAGAAACCAGTTCATGAACTTAGTTTACAAAGTGCAGGTTTACTTTTAATCTCAAGAAGAAGTCTGGTGTAACGTTCAAGAGTCACCTTTAAGACCTGTTATAATGCCGCTGTTTGGGATTCAGACTCATTTAAACTTTAAAACTTAATTACAAACATTTAATCATGCTTTTGCTCGAATGAATGTCTGTAAGCCACTGTCTACCCACTTATATCTCATTGCTGTAATGTTTTTAATAAAGTTCTTAATTAATATTAATGAATAACATTATTAATTTGTATAGATGCAGCTTGTTTAGATTTGATAAGTATCACTACTTTCTCTTTTTGGAAGTGTACGATGTTAAACTGCTTCTCTCATTCAGGATGCTTCATGCGCATGATGTGTAATGACCTCTCATTGGCTGTCGATTTTTGATTCTTTCATTTGACTCTTGGCCCTGTGTCAGCAAACTGTTCGTAAACCGTTCAGCTGGAGCACCTGAGGTACCATCAGGCATTAGGTCCAAAACGTCTCCAAAAACGAATTCACTAAAAAAAACCTGGTTTAAAATCATGTAGTTATCTGCGTCCGTACTTTAAACAGTGACCCGGGTTTATAGAGCCGTTTGGCAGCGTGAACACCATTAACAACAATGGCTCTAAAATCAACAATGTAAATTAAAATAATTTCATTCGTTCATTCATTCATTATCTCCCGCTTTATCCTCTATCAGGGACGCGGTGGGGTTCCCCATGCCCATCCAGGGGAGAACGTTTCGGGCGCTGGGCAGATACACCCAGGACAGGGCGCCAATCCATCGCTGGTCACACACTCACTCACACAGACACACTCTATATGGGGCAATTTTGAGAATTCAATCGACTTGATCCATGTTTTTGGACTGTGGGAGGAAACCGGAGAACCCAGAGGAAACCCACGCAGACACGGGGAGAACATGGAAACTCCACCCAGATGGGGATTCGAACCGGGAATCCCTAGCGCTGAGAGGAGAACATGCTAACCACTAAGCCACCGTGCCACCCCGCTTTAAAATCAACAATCTAAATGAACAATCGCTCTAAATTCAGTTTTAATTAAACCCTCCAGTTTCTCCAGTTTTACAAAAACCCTCAGGGTTCGAGTCGTGATTCTGTCGTTGATCTTTACGTTGGTTCATTGTAGTTAAATGTATGTACTGTGTGTGTTGCAGTGTACATCCAGACGTGCCGCGCGCTGATGGTGGCAGCGTGTATTCTCGGGTTGCCGGCCGTGGCTCTGCTGCTCTTCTCCACGCCGTGTTTCCAAATCGGAGACGAAGCTCCAAACGAGAAGAGCAGACGCTCAGTGATCGGAGGAATTCTGGTTCTAATCGTGGGTAAGCGTGTGTTATTGAATGATGCCGCATGCACACGGCTGCCGTCACTGCCATGTGTCTGCCAAACGTGGAACCGATATATTTGGGACCATGAGCAAGAGTTGTTAATTATGAGTGTAAACATTTAAATTTGTAATGTGTGTGTGTGTGTGTGTGTGTGTGTGTGTGTGTGTGTGTGTGTGTGTTTGCATAGCCGCGCTGGGCGTGGTCGGCACCGTGTGGTTTCCGATCGGCGCTCATCGCGAGTCGAATCTGATGATGTTCGGATATTCTCTGTACTCCGGCTGGTTGGGAGCCACCCTCGCTCTGCTGGGAGGCGCCCTTCTTACCTGCTGCTCTGCTGACTCCGCCCCTTCACATCGCCGTAACAACCGATTCTCCTACTACTCCCAGCAAAGCCCCTCCAGCAACCCGTCACCACCCAACAACAGTCACGCCAAGACGGCACACGTCTGATCCACGGTCTCTCTCTCTCTCTCTCTCTTTTGATGCAGTCTTCATTTTCAAAGTGTCTCTTTAATGTGGTTTCATTGTATCCATAAGTGTCTACGATGTACGAACCTCTTTGATGTCATGCACACTTGTTTTCTCAGTATCTTCAGTTGTTCTGAACTCGCTCTTATGATTGGCTGTACGTATCTGACCTCATCATCTTCATCATCATCATCATCATCATTAGAGAACTGTGTGTTTGTAAATGGCGAATTCGAACGTTCTCTTCTATCTCCACCTCCACACTGCTCCTGAACGGCACCACCACCCAGCAGGCCGCAGGGCAGATGTGGTAGGTGCGAATTCCCCGGACGACCTACTGAATTAAAAGCCACCTCGAAGTCACTACACACTGCGCTATCCCACGATTCAACTGGAGCTGAACCATGTGATGAGGCTGAGACGGAAATAAAACATTGTGATCTTGTCCAACACCCGACGTCCCGGCCGGACGTGACGGGTGTGTCCGAGCTTCAGTGGTTTTATTGTGTAAACGTTTAAATCCAGCACCCACTCGGTCAGCGTGGGATGTGGGACGCAGCTCTGGAGGGGGGGGGTCCCCACCGGTCTGTCTGTCTGTCTCTCGTGTGCAGATGTTTCTCTTCCATCAGGTTAACGTTATTAAAACTGACATGTTCTTTATTTTGTTACTGAAGCTGCATTCCTCCTGATGCAGATGTGGAAGCAGATGTTACCTGAAGCTTTAACCTTTTTGTTCCTGTTGAATGGAATCACATTGTAAATATCAGCGCTGGTGATTTTCAGGCTGTAAACACTAACCGTTCTGTCAGCGTCGCTTGTGAACCTTAAACACAACGTCACCCCCGTCCCCGTCCCCGTCCCCGTCCCCCCCGCCGCCGCCTTACGAGACAGTTACACTTTGGTTCCAGTCATTCTGAACTGTAACAGATCGGACCGAATCTGCTTATTTATTACACCTGCTATGTTGTTTTTTGATCCGTGTCTTCATGAATTAATTCAATAAACTAATTTGCATATTCATGTCTCAGCTTCTATTAGGGTCGCGGTGGGGTTCCCATGCCCATCCAGGGAGATTCGTCTCGGGCGCTGGGCAGATAGACCCAGGACAGGGCGCCAATCCATCGCTGGGCACACACTCACTCACACAGACACACTCTATATGGGGCAATTTTGAGAATTCAATTGACTTGATCCATGTTTTTGGACTGTGGGAGGAAACCGGAGAACCCGGAGGAAACCCACGCAGACACGGGGAGAACATGGAAACTCCACCCAGATGGGGATTCGAACCGGGAATCCCTAGCGCTGAGAGGCGAACGTGCTAACCACTAAGCCGTTCGTTTCGTATGAACTCTGGGTTTTGCATACGGTCCATCCCGGTTTCTCAGCAACAGGAAAGCCAAAGTTGCTCCTGAGATTTTCCCGTTTTCAGAGTTCAGAAGGTTAACGATGGAATCCACCATCCTGTTATAATTGCTCCATGTCAGACTTACGCAGCTACGCATACTGTCAGGAATTTTAAATTGCTTACACATAATAAATAAGAGTTCCAAAATGGCCGAAAGTTTGTATTCAAACAAAGGACTTCACTGTGGGCTTGCCGCCATTGGGAAGTGGAGTGGGGCAAGCTAGATTTGAACCAAAACCCTGGGCTTGGATTGGCTGATTTAAAACCTAGGGCGGTGATTTGTGATTGGCTTCGTTCGGGGCGAGAACTACACATAAAGGTTATAGGCACAGGTAAGACTTGGAGGCGCTCTCTCTCTTCAGAACACGGAGGCGTTCACAGCACCTGAACGCTGAGGGAGGCAGAGCCGCCGGCCAGCGTGAGTTACTGACGCCGTCCAAGAAGTTTTCTTTGTTCTCAATAAATAAGTTCTTTTCTTTGTTCTCAATAAATAAATAGACGACCTTTTTGCATCGGCTCGTTCTTTCTGCCTTTTTCAAAAATCTAAAAATCCAACAATATTAATTACAGACATCAGTATAAATGTGTCGTGCATCACTGAGTCTGAGTGCGTCGTTTCTGCTGATTTTGCATAATAATTACAACACACATCCCAGTTTGTCCCGCACGTCCCGAAGCCTGCTGTGAAAGTCAGGAAAATAGATCTATATCTATGTTACATTGCATATACTCGTCTGTGAGGATCGTTAATGTCGCACCGTGACAGACACGCCGGCCAGCTGATGGATGACGGGATGTGACGTCATGAGGGTCTCATTAGTGCAGGTTTGGTTGACGGGCGTCCACTCTGCTGAGACACGGCGTGTTAATGTCAGACATACAGTATACGCTCCGTGGGGTGGGGTGGGGGGGGTGAACGCTCGGGGAACTGTATGCTACTTGAATTTTTTACAAATTCATACTGTGACATTAAACACGGATCAAAAATGGAGATGAGTTGTGTGTGTGTTTCAGAGTCTGAACCGTGAGCGCTCCACCCGGAACCGTTCCATTCATCACAGATTATTATTACAGATTATTTAAAAGCTTAGATTATTAATCTAAGCGCCATTCATGTAAATACGTGTCTTCATGAATTGATTTATTAAACTAATTTACATATTCATGTCTTACGATTGATGTGATGTACACACTACATCTGAAACCTGTATTTTATTTGTTTTGGGGTTTTAGCTTTAGGGGACACTTCTCTCTTCAGGCTGATGATGAAAGAAAGGGCCTGGCTTACCATCGCGGTTCCAATTCATACCTATGGGCTCGTTGTGGGCCAGTCAGGTTCTTCCACACCACTCTCACCCCATCATCACTCTATGGACCCGTCATGATGAAACAAAAATATCCTTCCCCATACTGTTCCCACAAAGATGGAAGCATACTGTCGTTTAACATATGGGTGCTTGATGTTATCCACTTGTGATGGGACCCAATAAAACACCTGAATTCATGAATTCGGAGGTGTGTCCCAATATTTTTGGCTATGCAGTGTATTTCTTTTGAGAGTTTAAAAGAACGGTTGGGTTACATTTCTCTGTTGTAATTTAATTATATAATATCGAAAATGTTTTCTATTGACTAAACGTTTCTCCATTTCCTTCTGACTAATAAAAAAAATAAAACGAAATCATAACAGAAATCCAAAGTTCACTCAGCAAACCATCATCTTCAAAGTCAATAGAAGCCTGATCTGGAACAGTGCCGTGAAATTTGGGCTAATGGTTCCTTATCTCTGATATTTTAAAAGGAGCCCGAGTCAGCATCTGTGTCACGGGTTTCCCGAGCCGCCGAGCGGCCGGATTCCGGGCCGTGCAGGAGGTCTGATGATTAGTGTAAACAGTTTGCGGCGGTGCGCTCAGAGTTCCGCTCGTGGTAAGCCCTCAGTATGTTTGTGTTTCAGAACCCCGATCGGTATTGACTTACAGGAAAGCAGACAAAGTAGAAGCGAGACGTTATCAGATCTGCAATAAAGAGTTTTCATTGTTGCCATGGCAGCATGTCATCACACAGCTTCACGTGGCAGCCGGACCACACACGGGAGAAAACCATACAAATGTTTTTGGTCTTTTGTGTCGAAATTCTTCTCTTTTTTTTTTTCTTCAAATATTACAGTAAAACATCCAAAAAACATATCGAGAAAAAGCCAATCTCAACAAACCCCAGAGAGGGATGGAGCAGAAACACAGCACAGCGCCGCCGTCGGGACTTCAGAAACACGAGCAGGTTAGAAAGCCGACAGTGTGAGAGTTCCAAAAGAACGTTAGTAAAATATCTCTTTACATAACCTTCATCCGTCCCACTCTGTTCTAAAGGAACGTTCCACCGCTCTGGACCTGATCTACAGCGAAACTCAAGACTTCTTTAAAAATAGATGCCGTCAGGTCGAAGAATCTGAGTGCACTAGAAAGCATTTTAATACGAATGTGAAGCCACGTTCTCTGCGTTCAGGAAAGAATCGCACCTAGAAACTCAGCTCTAGGGTTAGGGTTCTGGTTAGGGTTAGAGTTCTGGTTAGGGTTAGAGTTCTGGTTAGATTTAGAGTTCTGGTTAGGGTTCTGGTTAGGGGTAGAGTTCTGGTTAGAGTTAGAGTTCTGGTTAGGGTTCTGGTTACGGTTAGGGTTCTGGTTAGGGTTAGAGTTATGGTTAGGTAAAACTTATTTGTATTCAAAGTTTAAATGACTGGGTACTTCCCCCTTAGTGCTCTGGCCTACGGTTTTTTAGACCGGCCTTTAGAGCCCTTTGGTGGATCTGTTTTCTGGTGGAAACCCTTTGTCCTCACCCCTAGAGTTTATTTCTATTAGTTTTCCTCATCAAATCAAAACCCATTAGTGTTAGGGTTGTGGTTAGGGTTCTGGTTAAGGTTAGGGTTGTGGTTAGGGTTAGGGTTCTGGTTAGGTTTAGGGTTAGGGTTAGGGTTCTGGTTAGGGTTAGAGTTTTGGTTAGAGTTAGGGTTCTAGTTAGGGTTAGAGTTTTGGTTCTGGTTCTGGTTAGGGTTAGAGTTTTGGTTAGGGTTCTGGTTAGGGTTAGAGTTTTGATTAGGGTTCTGGTTAGGGTTCTGGACTGAGATCTGAGATTTAAAAACCAAATACCTGAGGTGCTTCAGGCCTCACACGTAAAGAGTGACAATTCCGTTGGAATAGATGAAACTGGTGTTACACGATAAACAGAAAGCTGCTGATTGGTCAATAAGATGATGATTGTCATCTGCTATTTAACATTTAAAACAATAAAAACTAAAGTATTTGGACCTACAGGAGCTTTTTCGAGCTGGATGAGCGACGGAATTAGGATATACTGTAAGTGTTCATATAAATATACTCTGTGAATGTATTGTATCTATAAATGTATATATATCTAGAACCAGAACTAATCCTGTTAGCTACGTTCTTTTTGTTTGTATTTATACGTGAGAGACGCGGTAACGGGACCGACGTGAAGCGCTAACATTGCGCACCCTCAAAACATCAAAACATCGTACTATACGTTTATTTTAAATAAAGACGTAAATCCTTCCACTTTGTAAACAGTCCAAACACACAGCCCTTATTTTCAGTCAAAATAAATTAATTATTATGAAACCAACCTCCAGATGTGAGCATTAAATGTTCTAGGTGTTTGAAAACATCCAAATCTAATTACATTTAATTATTCATAAGTTTGTTTAAATTGTTGGAAATGATGCTCACTTGAGAGCGATTTCTTTGATATAATTTAAAGTGTGTATTAATTAACAGTTCGTAGTGCACTCAGATCGTTGAACTGATTTACATCTCGGCAGTTAAAGGTCTTTCTTATAAAACATTCATAAAAACATCTTTATATTTCCCTTTTTTTCATACATTAGAATTGTCTTTAAATATTTCCATGTTCCTTTGTCTGATAACAAAAAGTGGAAACTTTGGCATTAGAATCAAACCGAGGTGGGCGTGGCTTAAGTCAATAACGAGCCTCCATCATTCACTACGTGCAAAACTGGCATGCTAATTAACGACAGAAACGATGGCGTGTGAAAAACCCACGTTCAGCCCACACTTAATCAAACCAAATCCCATGCTTAACTCATTTAAACCAGGCTTAATCCACACTAAACCAGGCTAAACCAAACGTAACGATAGCACTGCTCTTTTAACCTGACCTGATAATCAATAATAAAGAAAGCTCAGAACAATCCACCAACAGAACCCCAGCGGAACATCTCACTCTGGAACATGCAACACAGTCAACAACAAAAACATCAAATCCACGTTCCACATGCTGCACGGTCGAAAACAACCCGTCACACACACACACACACACACACAGAGCCACGTGCTAATTAAAACGAAACAAGAATCTGTGCTTAACGAATGTAAAGGCATTGAGTGTGACATCATCCACCATCCAGGTTCCATTCTGTATACAAACCCAAACACCAGGCAACCGAGATGCTGCTCCTTCAACATCCATCATCTTCCACTTTATCCTTGGGGTTTATTAGGGTCGGGGGGGTTCCCCATGCCCATCCAGGGGAGAACGTTTCGGGCGCTAGGCAGATACACCCAGGACAGGGCGCCAATCCATCGCTGGGCACACACTCACTCATACAGACACACTCTATATGGGGCAATTTGGAGAACTCAATTGACCTTGATCCATGTTTTTGGACTGTGGGAGGAAAACCGGAGAACCCGGAGGAGACCCACGCGGACATGGGGAGAACATGGAAACTCCACCCAGATGGGGATTCGAACCGGGAATCCCTAGTGCTGAGAGGAGAACATGCCAAACCACTAAGGCACCGTGCTGCCCGCTTCTGGTTCAATTTATTTAGTTTTATTTGAATTGAAGTTAATTAATTAATGTATTAATTTTTTTATTAAGTATTTTGCTGGTTATCTGCTGATTATAAAAATCATCTGAGTCCGTGGTCCCGTGGCGCTCGGAACGTTCTCCCCCGGATGGGCATGGGGAACCCCCCCGTTACCCTGGTGGAGGATAAAAGGGGACGATGACGGATGGATAAATAATTCTCAATCCGTGGGCCGTAATCAGAGCTGGCAGCAGAACTGAAGACTCAGAGTGTTGGTCCTGATTCAGTTACGCAGTCGGGAAAGCTTTCAACGTTCTTCAGTTCTTGCGTTTCTGAACGCATTTGTTATGGAACCGTGTCTGAGTGTCTGAGAACCTGTTCAGAACTCGGACTGAAACCAGAGATGGTGCAGGATGTGTTGCAGGGTTTTTTTTGGGTTTGTTGGAACATGTACCGTCTGATTGCTTCACCTCTGCTTTGTTGTGTGGGAATCAGTTTTAGTCTCATTAGCATAATCTAATTAATTTATTCTAATTAATTAATTTATTCTAATTAAACTTCATTCATTCATTATCTTCAGTTCAATCCTCTACTAGGGTCGCGGGGACCATCCAGGGAACACTGGTATGTACACCCAGGACAGGGGGGCAATCTATCGCTGGGCACACACGATAGACTCACTCACACAGACACACACCATATGGGGCAATTTAGAGCATTCAATTTACCTTGAGGGGGTGGCGCGGTGGCGCTAGGGATTCCCGGTTTGAATCCCCATCTGGGTGGAGTTTGCATGTTCTCCCTGTGTCCACATGGGTTTCCTCCGCGTTCTCCGGTTTCCTCCCACAGTCCAAAAAACATGGATCAAGTCAATTGAATTCTCCAAATTGCCCTATATAGAGTGTGTGTCTGTCTGTGTGAGTGAGTGTGTGCCCAGCGATGGATTGGCGCCCTGTCCTGAGTGTATCTGCCCAGCGCCCTAAACGTTCTCCCCTGGATGGGCCCCGTGACCCTAATAAGAGGATAAAGCGGAAGATAATGGATGAATGAAATTACCTTGAATCCATGTTTTTGGACTGTGGGAGGAAACCGGAGAACCCAGAGGACACCCAAGTGGACACAGGGAGGACATGCACACTCCAGCCAGATTGGGATTCGAAACGGGAATCCCCAGTGCTGAGAGGAGAACATGCCAAACCTCGTTCCTCAACGTCATCCTGAAGCCTCAACCTCGAACCTCACGGCAGCGACGGGAACTCGTCTGAGTGACACAAACCATACCACATGATCTCACACCTGCACATTCGGAACGTCATGCAATGATAGGATCATTGGAGATAGGGCGGGGCGGGGCAAGGCGGGGCGGGGCTTGTGATGGGGCGGGGTTGGAGAGAAGGGGCGGGGATGAGTTGCGTGATGACCTTATTCGTACCAAACACCAAATCCCGACGAATGGTGCGTGAGATCAGAGGCTGAGCGTGATGGGTGGGTGGTCACGATGGGGGATGGCGGGACGAGGACGGCTAGCAGAACGTACGATTACGACGGAAACGCCGCGGAGGCGCCGCCGTCACGCCGCTCAAGTTTACAAAACGAGACGCTACGCAAACGCAGACGGGCGGACGTCGAGAAGCATGAGCGCTGCCACCAGAGACACCGTGACGAATGAAGGCACTATTTGCAAGCAAAGTTTAGGACGGAACTCGTGGCATACGGAGCGCCACCTCCTGGGCTGGATGTTCTGCCGATGCGTTCGTTTGAATTATTCCGGAAGGCTTTTAAAATAAAAACCTTTTGAATTACGCGACTTTTGCTTTCGTGAAATATAACAGAACTGAAATGGAAACCTGTGTGTCCCACGCGTTCGTTAATTAAACGTTAATCAAACGTTAATCAAACGTTAGTTAGGAGGAAAAGACGAGACGTTAAGCGATCGCAACTCTTTGGAATCCGTGAGAGAACGTGAAAGTGCAAAAACATTCGTCAAGAAACGAAAAACCAACCGAACCAAACGGCGGACCGCGCGGTCCGAACCATCCAGCCCAGGAGTGTCTGTATCTGTGGACACATTTACGATTGGTAGGTTCTCCTCTTCACTCCAGCGCTGCGTCCAAATCGTCGTCCACCGCCTGAACCTCGAACTGGCTCTTACTTTGGGCTCTGTTCCGGTCCTCCGCGTGTTTCTGCGGCCTCCACTCCACCGGGGCGGCGCCGTCGCCCGCGGCCACGTTGTCGTCGACGCCGATGTCGTAGCGCTGATACGTGCTGGCGTGCACCTCCTCCTCCCGAGCCGTGATCTCCAGCGTGCTGTTCCACATCCCGTACCCGAAATAGATCAGCATGCCTGAAAGAAAGGGGCGGGGCCTGAGGTCACATGGTGTTCTTTGGGTGGTGCACTGGTAACAAGACGGAGGCGACTACGAATCAACCGCGCGGGCCCTTCCCTAAACTGTTTTTGAATATTAAATGAAATGCAAGTTAAACGTGAAAGCTTTATATTTATTTCTATTGGCTTAGTGGATTGGCATGTTCTCCTCTCAGCGCTGGGGATTCCCGGTTCGAATCCCAATCTGGGTCGAATTTCCATGTCCTCCCCGTGTCCGCGTGGGTCTCCTCCGGGTTCTCCGGTTTCCTCCCACAGTCCAAAAACATGGATTCAAGGTGAAGTGAATTCTCCAAATTGCCCCATATAGAGTGTGTGTGTGTGAGATATACCCAGATACACCCAGGACAGCACAACAATTTGTGCTCTCTGGGCACAATCTCTGGTCACACACTCACTCACACAGACACTCTATATGGGGCAATTTAGAGCATTCAGTTTACCTTGAGGGTGGCAGGTTGGCTTAGTGGTTTTGCATGTTCTCCTCTCAGCGCTGGGGATTCCCGGTTCGTATCCCCATCTGGGTCGAGTTTCCATGTCCTCCCCGTGTCCGCGTGGGTCTCCTCCGGGTTCCTCCCACAGTCCAAAAACATGGATTCAAGGTGAAGTGAATTCTCCAAATTGCCCCATATAGAGTGTGTGTGTGAGTGTGTGTGAGATATACCCAGATACACCCAGGACAGGACACCAATCTATCTCTGGGCACACACTCACTCACACAGACACTCTATATGGGGCAATTTAGAGCGTTCAGTTTACCTTGAGGGCGGCACGGTGACTTAGTGGTTTGGCATGTTCTCCTCTCAGCGCTGTGGATTCCCGGTTCGAATCCCAATCTGGGTGGAGTTTCCATGTCCTCCCCGTGTCCGCGTGGGTTTCCTCCGGGTTCTCCGGTTTCCTCCCACAGTCGAAAAACATGGATTCAAGGTGAAGTGAATTCTCCAAATTGCCCCATATAGAGTGTGTGTGTGAGTGTGTGTGAGATATACTCAGATACACCCAGGACAGGACACCAATCTATCTCTGGGCACACACTCACTCACACAGACACTCTATATGGGGCAATTTAGAGCATTCAGTGCATGCATGGAAGAAGTATTCAAGGTGAAGTGAATTCTCCAAATTGCCCCATATATAGTGTGTCTGTTTGAGTGAGTGTGTGCCCAGCAATAGATTGGTATCCTGTCCTGGGTGTATCTGCCCAGCGCCCGAAACGTTCTCCCCTGGATGGGCATGGGGAACCCCCCCCCCCCCCGCCCCGGCGGTGCAACTCTCACCTACGAGGCACCAGACGGCGAAGCGTATCCAGGTGATGCCCGAGAGCTTGAGCATGAGGTACACGTTGACCAGGACGGCCGAGATGGGCACGAAGGGCACGCAGGGCGCCATGTAGGGCAGCCGCTTGGGGTTCTCGGGCTGCTGCACGATGATGAAGACGAGCAGCGCCATGAGGACGAGGAGCAGGACGAGGAGCAGCACCGCCCACCAGCGGCCCGCCGAGATGAACCCGGCGCCGAAGGTGATCAGCGAGCAGAAGGCGAAGACGAGGACGAAGAGCAGGAGGACGCAGCGGGTCACGGTGCGCCCGGTGGCCTCGGTGGGCCGGTCCATCTTCCCGGGCAGCCCCAGGCGGATGCGCAGCGTGTAGTAGCGCGGCCCCATCAGCTTCTTCAGCTTCTGCACGTACGCCCGCTCCGTCTCGTCCGACTCGATGCCCGTGGACTTGTCCACCGTGCCGTAGTTGGGGTGGCCGGCCGCGTAGCCCGACTTGGCCTTCTCGCACTTGCCGATCAGCATCTCGTTGTCCCCCAGCGAGGGCAGGTTCTTGGCGCCGCAGGTGTTGGTGGGGACGCCCGGCCCGTCGTCGGCGTTGTCCTCGTCCTCCTCCTCGTCGTCCTCCTTCTCCTCGCTCTGCCGCTTCCGCACCACCTCCTGCTCGGACAGGAAGTTGACGAAGCCGTGGATCTCGCCCTCCGGTTGGTAGCGCAGCAGCAGGACGCAGACGGAGACCAGCGTGTAGGCCAGCAGCGTGCCGATGGACATCATCTCGATCAGGTCGCGCAGGCTCACCAGCAGGGCCAGCAGCGCCGCCATCGCGCCCGACACCACGCACGCCGTCAGGGGCGTCTCCGTGTGCGCGCTCACCTGGGACAGGAACCTGTCACACGGCATGAAAAACACCGGCGTGGAACCCTCACCGTGGCATACACTCACAGGTTCTGCTCCACCACCTAAAAACCCAATTGCAACGGGGGGGGGGGGGGGGGGTCAGCATTGTGTGTATGTGTGGTCTGTGACGGTGTTTTTACCCAACGATGGCTGGGATAGGATCTAGCACCACCCTAAATTACAAACACGGGGGGGGAGGGGGGGGGTCAGTCTGTAGCCTGTCCAGGGTGTTTTTACCCAACGATGGCTGGGATAGGATCTAGCACCACCCTAAATTGCAAACGCGGGGGGGGGGGGGGGGGGGGGCAGTCTGCAGCCTGTCCAGGGTGTTTTTACCCAACGATGGCTGGGATAGGATCTAGCACCACCCTAAATTACAAACAGGGGGGGGGCAGTCTGCAGCCTGTCCAGGGTGTTTTTACCCAACGATGGCTGGGATAGGATCTAGCACCACCCTAAAATACAAACGCGGGGGGGAGGGGGGGGTCAGTCTGCAGCCTGTCCAGGGTGTTTTTACCCAACGATGGCTGGGATAGGATCTAGCACCACCCTAAATTACAAACGGGGGGGGGGGGGGGCAGTCTGCAGCCTGTCCAGGGTGTTTTTACCCAACGATGGCTGGGATAGGATCTAGCACCACCCTAAAATTACAAACGGGGGGGCAGCATTCCAGGCACACTTCAGGTGGCAGGACGGACAGGGACATTTACTGAACGCTAAAATTAAATGTTTTGTCATGAACAGGGTTTAGAGTTTGGCATGTTCTCCTCTCAGCGCTACGGCTTCCCGGTTCACATCCCAATCCGGGCGGAGTTTCCATGTTCTCCCCTTGAGTCCTCGTGGGTTTGGTGTCTCCGTTTTCCTCCCGCAGTCCAAAATCATGGATTCAAGGTGAACTGAATGCTCTAAATTGCCCCATTTAGAGTGTGTCTGTGTGAGTGAGTGTGTGTCCAGGGATAGATTGGTGTCCAGCGCCCAAAACGTTCTCCCCTGGATGGGCATGGGGAACGCCCATAGCCCCCCCTCCCCCCACCCCCGGGCCGGATATGACCCGCAGGCCGATGTCCTCTAGAGATGGTCTTTGTAGTCCTACTTTGGCAGACTGTAGTCCACTCGGTTCTCTACATATGATTTGGGTGGTGGATGATTCCCATCAGAAGGGATGGAGACAACTGTCCACTGACTGACGACATACAGCATCCTGTATCACTGATGACCCACTGGCTCTGATTCTACCTCCACAAGGTGGCGCAGTAAGGTGGAGGTGTGTAACAGAGTGTGCAGTGAGTGGAACAGGGTTTAAACTCCAGCAGCACTGCGGCGTCTGATCCACCACACACTAACACACCTGCACCACCTAACTAACCGAGTATGTGGAGAACCAGATGGACTACAGAACGTAATGTTGGAACTACAAATGATGAGTGGAGCTGATGAGGGTGGAACTCTGTGGAGTGGACGTAGTCCCGTTGTTATTTACAGTAATTTGGGTTTGTAATTAGCGCGCGTCGTTACCTGAAGAGCAGCCCGTCCCCGGACATGGCGTAAATGACGCGCGGCATGGGGAACAGCGAGCCGAACAAACTGACGGTGAGGCCGGCGATGGAGCCCAGGGCCACCACGTACTTGGCCGAGTAGAACCCGTGCAGAGAGAACATCTCCATCAGAGGGGCGTCGGCGTCGATCTGAGCGTACGGAACCATCAGCGTCAGGATCACACTCACCTGAGGACAGAACCCAAAGAACAGGGTGAGACCAAAGAAACCAAAGAAACCCAACCAACGCGTCGGTTACACATTCGGAATCGGGCTTAGAGTTTAGCATGTTCTCCTCTCAGCGCTGGGGATCCTGCTTTGAATCCCTATCTAGGTGGAGTTTCCATGTTCTCCCCGTGTCTGTGTGGGCTTCCCCCGGGTTCTCCTCCGGTTTCGGTCCACAGTCCAAAAACATGGATTCAAGGTGAGTTGAATGTACTAAATTGCCCCATATGGTTTGTGTTGGTCTGTGTGAGTGAGTCTGCCCAGCGCCCAAAACGTTCTCCCCTGGATGGGCATGGCCCCCCCCCACCCACCCCCCGTGACCCTAGTAGAGTCAATGAGTGATGGGGCTTCCATAGAAGGTTGCTGTGGAGCATTTTAAACATCAGCTCAATTGTAATGTAGGGTGGTGCTAGATCCTATCCCAGCCCTCGTTGGGTAAAAACACCCTGGAGAGACTGCCGGTCCGTCGCAGAACACACACACACACACACACACACACACATATAGAACATGTTCTAATATCTCCGGTTTCCAAAAACACATTAGAAGGTCATCAGAGCGTAACATCTGCTCCTGCAGGAGTCGGAGCGCCCCCGCGTGTTCCAAAACCAACACCCCACACGGCCGCACACCGCAGTGGAGCTCAACCCCACGCGCTCGGCAGAACGAGCGGGAGCTCAAGGCGCCGCCGGTGATGCAGGTGCGGTACTCACGGAGACGTATGCGGTGAGGCAGGTGATCAGCGACGCCGTGATGGCGTACGGGATGGACGTGTTCGGACTCTTGGCCTCCTCTCCCGTGGTGGCGATGATGTCGAAGCCGATGAACGCATAAAAACACGTAGCTGCTCCCTGCATCACCTGACACACGATCACATGATCATCACTTCAGTTACTATGATAACATATCATATATATGGTTGGCATGTTCTCCCCTTGTCCGCGTGGGTTTCCTCCGGGTTCTCCGGTTTCCTCCCACAGTCCAAAACATGGATCGAGGTCAATTGAGTTCTCCAAATTGCCCCATATAGAGTGTGTCTGTGTGAGTGAGTGTGTGTTCAGCGATGGATTGGCGCCCTGTCCTGGGTGTATCTGCCCAGCGCCCGAGACGTTCTCCCTGGATGGGCATGGGGAACCCCACCGCGACCCTAATAGAGGATACAGCGGAAGATAATGGATGGATGAAAATTCATTAAATTAGTATAAAATAGGGTCCGGGTGGCACGGTGGCTTAGTGGTTTAGCATGTTCTCCTGTCAGCGCTGGGGAATCCAGGTTTGAATCCCAATCTGGGTGGAGTTTCCATGTCCTCCCCCTGTCCGCATGGGAGGTTTCCCAAATCCCCATGGTTCTCCGGGTTGTACCCAGCGATGGATTGGCCCCTGTCCTGGGTCTACAGTCCAAAAACATGGATTCAAAGTAAATGGATGAAAATTGAATTCTGCAGTTTAATGTTCCCCATACCAGAGTCTCAATCTGTGTCCTGTCCTGGGTGTTTCTCCGCCCGGTTTCCTCCCAGCGCCCCAATCGGGTCAATGTTCTCCAAATTGCCCCATGGATGGGCATGGGGAACCCAGTAATTCTGGGGGGGGGGGGGGTAACCCAGAAATTCTGTAAAACAATGGGGGGTGGGGGTTCTAATAATAACATCAGCTGATTATTAAATATATCTTCAGGAGCAGGAACACCGAAAGTCTGGAACCCCAGAACAACGTTCTTGAGATGTTTGGTCATCTTCGTTTATCGGGGTGTAAGTGCTGCCGACGTTCTCGTACCCCTGACCAGCCGAACGGCAGGAACCGTCCCTCGTCCCAGTTGGAACCGTTAACGAAGAACAGCCCTGCGATCATGATGAAGACCCAGACGAGGAGGTTGATCACGTTCAGCACGTTGTTGAAGCCGACCGAGTTCCTGACCCCCAGCGCCACGATCAGCGTGACCAGGGCAGCGATCAGCAGGGCCAGAACGTCGGGGTACGCCGTCTCCCCTTTACCTGAGGACACAGCGCACACTGACACACCTGCACCGCCACGGCAGCGCCACCCAGAGTCCTCCACCACCCCCGAACCCGCTCACCGAGGCTGCTGAGCGTGCCCAGGTGGTCGATCATGAAGGCGCTGATGCTGTGGTTGGCCAGCGAGTCGAACATGCTGCTGAGGGCGCTGGCGCCGGCCGCCGTGCCGATCAGGTACTCCAGGATGAGGTTCCACCCGATGAAGAAGGCCACGCACTCCCCCACCGTCACGTAGCTGTACGTGTACGCCGAGCCCGTCGTCTTCGGGACGCGCACGCCGAACTCGGCGTAGCACACTCCTGCAGAACCATTTCAAATTTATTAAAACCTTTTTTATTTAAGCAAACGTATTAAGAATAGAGGGAGGCATGGTGCTTTAGTGCTTAAGCATGTTCTCCTCTCAGCTTTAGGGATTCCCGGTTCCAATCCCAATCTGGGTGGCGTTTCCATGTCCTCCCCGTGTCCGCGTGGGTTTCCTCCGGGTTCTCCGGTTTCCTCCCACAGTCCAAAAACATGGATCAAGTCAATTGAATTCTCCAAATTGCCTCATATAGAGTGTGTCTGTGTGAGTGAGTGTGTGTCCAGTGATAGATTGGCGTCCTGTCCTGGGTGTCCTGCCCAGCACCCCAAACGTTCTCCCCTGGATGGGCATGGGGAACCCCCCCCCACGACCCTAATAGAGGATAAAGCAGAAGATAATGGGTGGATGTTACAAGTGTGGATGTTTTTGCATGTCCTCCCGTGTCCCTGGGTTTCCTCCGGGTTCTCCGGTTTCCTCCCACAGTCCCAAAACATGGATTCAAGGTAAACGGAATGCTCTTAATTGCCCCATATAGAGTGTGTCTGTGTGAGTGAGTGTGTGTCCAGTGATAGATTGCCTCCCTGTCCTGGGTCTATCTGCCCAGTGCCCGAAACGTTCTCCCCTGGATGGGCATGGGGACCCCCCCCCC
>JAFMOC010000184.1:77500-82500 GCA_019802505.1 Corydoras sp. C115 | reverse complement strand
CACACACACAGCCGTCCTGTCGGTGGAGATTAAGCTCTGTTGTGCGCCTGCAGCCAGCAGCTCTTCTTCTGAAGTGGATGTTTGTATGAAACATCATTAATGAATAATTTAGAAACGATATTTCACTGAGTTAACGATGAAGATGAAATGAAGACAAATGGGGTCTGATGCACGGACGGATACACCGACCAAAAATATGCGTACACCCCCCCCCCATCCCCCCAGTGATTACCTACAGATAAGAGCGGGCAGGTTTGTATCCTGAATCCATCAAACCTTAATGAAGCAGTTGTGACCCATCAACCTCCGTCCTGCTCATTAGCGTTAAAGCCCCGTGTGACCGTGTCCTCCGATCACACCGTCAAATATGAGGTCTGAGGGTTAGGAGACAGAACGGCAGAGGAGCGAGAGATGGACGGAGACGCAGAGATGGACGGGTGCACGTGGTCCTGATGAAAAGCATCATCATCATCATCAGTGTCCTGGATCCCTGACTATCACCCCATCTGTCCATCATCAGCTCTAATGAGGACAGCAGGGCACAGTGGACATTTCACTGAACCCACTGCACCTCTGAGTCCAGGTGGACGTTTCCGTCTAATGAAATACGAAGAGCTGAAGGTTTGTTATGACATCACAATGCTGCGATGTCATACAGACCCAACAAGAGCCATCGTCCCTGATTCAGACGTCTGCATTCGGTCCCAATCAGTCCACCGGGGGTTTATCATTAGAGTCCTTACCCCCTCCCACACACACACACACACACACACACACACACACACACAGACACACACGGTCACACCAATGTGCTATGAGTCACCTTAATTATGCAAATACACACTGACATCATATTTAAATGTCTGTTATGGACAATAATGCCCCCTTTAACATTTAACATTTAAATAGTCCCCTTTAACGTTCCCTCTGATATGTTTAACCCCTCCATCACAAAAAATCACCGAATGTGCAGCAGTTACAAACTAAATGCGTCTTTATTTCTTTAAATAATCATCGTTTGAATTTTAAAGCCCTGATTTAGATTTTTTAAAACTTTTTTTATTTTATTTTATTATTTTTTTTAAACAAATTTATCAAATTCTGAACATATAAAACTGAAACCTGCATTTGGTTTTATGTGTTTTTAAAAGATTTTAAAGGCTTCATTTGGATGTTATGTCGTCACATTATGTCGTATTATTATAGAATTTTAATTAAATAAATGTCTCTGAGTTTCTGCAGCTGTGAATAAAACCTACAAATATTATACAGGTTTAATATTTCATGACATCGATTCTCTCTCGCTTTCTCTCTCTCTCTCTCTCTCTCTCTCACACACACACACACACACACACACACACACACACACACATCACATAAACAACATATACACACCATATACACACAGTCCCATGAGACTTTCCCTTAAAGCTGAAGTCGCATTGATTTAAAGTCGCAGCCACAAAAGCTTCATGTCATCATCATCATCATCCTCATCATCATCATCCTCATCATCATCATCCTCATCATCCTCATCATCATCTTCACTCGTTGCGTTTGTTATTGTGTGTGTGTGTGTGTGTGTGTGTGTGTGTGTGTGTGTGGTTCAGTGATGGTAGGAGGTGACCGGGCAGCTTACCTCGCAGGGTGTGGGGGGGGGGGGGCTCTGCTCTGCCGCAGCTCACAGGAGATGTGGAGGTGGAGGAGGTGGTGGAGGTTGAGGTGGAGATGGAGGTTGGGGAGGTGGAGGCTGAGGTGGAGGTGCGTCCGCGCGCGGCTGGCCCTCACGTCCCGTTCATTTCCGTTTTCTCATGGTGGACTGTCCTCGAACCCGGTCCGAGGACAGGAGAATCGAACCGGGTCCCCGTGTGCGGCTCTCACAGATCCGCCGCCGCCGCCGCCGCCGCTGCTGCTGCTGCTGCTGCTGCTGGTGCTGATGCTGCAGCATCCGTGAGGATGAAGATGAGGATGAGGGTGATGGTGATGATGCAGTGACGCGCATCCCGCGGTCAGACCCGGGTTGCCAGATTTCACAAAATCCACCTTTATTATTTGTATGGAGCGTCTCGCGCGCACTCTTCGCAGGTGTGTGTGTGTGTGTGTGTGGGGGGGGGGGGTGAACAGCTGGGTGGTGGGTGACCCCCCCCCCCGACCCCCCCCCCTTTATGCTACATTATATTAGTTTGCATATTTATTTAATACGAGACTGTCATTGTATTTGAATGTAATGCTTGTTTAAATAATTGTGTTGTAATTGTTAAATTCGCGGCGGTTGGCATGTTCTCCTCTCAGCGCTGATGATTCCGGGTTCGAATCCCAACCTGGGTGGATTTTGCATGTTCTCCCCGTGTCAGCGTGGATTTCCTCCGGGTTCTCCACTTTCTTTCCACAGTCCACAAACATGGATTCAAGGTAAATTGAATGCTCTAAATTGCCCCATATAGTGTTTATGATTGTGTGTGTGTAAGTGAGTGACCCTAGTAGAGGATTAAGCAGAAGATAATGAATGAATGAATGAATGAATGAATGAATGAATGAATGAATTAATTAATTAATTAATTACTTAATTAATTACTTAATTAATTAATTAATAAATGGATGTTAAATTCAGGAGTTTTAATTAAAAGCACGTAGTTTGGCATCTTGGACAACTGTATGCTGTGTAAACAGTTTAGGGAAGGCCTTTTCCTGTCCCCCAGTGCACAGAGCAAGGTCCTAACGGGAAAAGTTCAGTGTGGAAGAACTTAGAACCTGCTCTCAACCAAGTCCAACACACTTCCCCTAAAGGTCCTAACCTCGCCACACTGATGTACTTGCTCTGGTAATATTTATTTGCACCTTGGTATGTTCTCCTCATGCCACTTTAGGTTGTGATGCTCTGTGATGTCATGTTTTGTTGACTTTAATGAACCAGTCAACAGATCTGTTTGCAAACCGACGATAACAGGCGCCGATTAACGAGGGCCTCATTAGACCAGCTGCCATTTCTAACGAAGGAGGAATCGGTTAATTAGTGGTGGTGTTGCCCCCTCACAGCACCGGAGCCTGGAGCTCTTTGATGGCCCCCTGTGTGGCCTCTAATGGAGCTGTGATGGGAGTTTACATGTTCTAAAGCCTCCTGTGATGTTCCATGTTGGGTTCCCGAGTCTGAGTGAAGGAGATGGGTCATGTGACTGAAAGCCATGACCTTTCAGAGAGATTTGCAGCATTTCATTACTTCATTCAGTCGAAGCCGGCCTCACATCTGCCTCCAATTCTCCTTTAATAAACACAGACTGGGGCATTGTTCCCATTCTCGGGTTCTCCTTTAAGTGAACACTCTCGTGCCGCCGTTAAAGGGAAAGACTCGGAAACAATGAACCTTAATGAGATTTACTCTGATTGTATTCATCCATCCATTATCTTCCGATTTATCCTCTAGGAGGGTCGCGGGGGGGGGTTCCCCATGCCCATCTAGGGGAGAACGTTTCGGGCGCTGGGCAGATACACCCAGGACAGGGCGCCCATCCAGGAGGAGAACATGCTAAACCACTAAGCCACCGCGCCGCCTGTGATTTTGTTTTCTGCTTTATTCTTTTATCTGTGTAGAAATCTCATAAATGTGTATAAACTCAGGTGTTTCAGTCTCATTATCACAGCTGTGGAAACAGTTTGGGGAAGGCCCTTTCTCTTGAGGCATGACTGCACCCAAGACATAATGAAGGTCCATAAGGACATGGCTGGGTCAGGGTCCCGTTCCCGTTCATCATAGACGGCAAATTCTTCCACACCAAACTCACCCCACATGCGGGAACAGAACTGGGCCTTCCCCAAACTGTTTCCACAAACAGTCTTCTGCTAAAGGCCTCCTCCAGTCGTCTTTCTCAGGCTTCTTTTTTTTAACATCATGAGTTCCACTGGCATTGCAGCATCATTCTGTTGGTCCAGTACTATTAATGATTAGCTCAGGTTTCTCAATCGGCGCTCCAATTCATTCCACAGACATTTGGTAGGGTTAAAGGCTGAACCCTGGTTTTTGATCATACTTTTTGAACACAAATGCAAGAACCAGCAGCCACCATCCTGCTAATACCGAGCCGGAAGCATCCCACGTGTGGCCGAAACAGACTCCGCCCCTTTTTCATTTCATCCGGCGTTTAAATGAAGGGTGCAGATTTCAGAGACTCCACCGATCTCCGTCTTCTGAAGCAGATTGAAGTGACTGTGTTAACAGATCAATGAGTTCATTACCGCTGTGGTTCTCAGGATGAATGGTTCTGAACCTCCCTCACGTGGGTTTAAAGCTGTCAGCTGGACAGACGAGGACAAAACCTCAAACACTCCTGTTTCTCACTGGCTACATTTATTTTAATCTCTTCCATCTCGCTGTAAATCCTGATTACCATCTGGGTGCGGGCTGGAGGTGCGGGACAGTTGCTATAGTAACACTGGCCTTAGTGAGAAAGAGAGAGTGTGTGTGTGTGTGTGTGTGTGTGTGTGTGTGTGTGTGTGTTTATCATCGTCAGGAGGCTGAGAAGATGCTCAGATGGCCGTAATGGTCATGAAGCTACAGGTTTTCTTCAGTGTTTCAGGTGCCAACAGCCATGCCATCTTTCACTGAATCTGTAGATTGGTGGTACAGCCAGATGTTCAACAGATGTGTGTTGAATCGTGGGGGGGTGTTTAAATTATTGTTTTAATATGAGGACCACATTCGATGCACATGGGGAGGACATGCAGACGTCACATAGCACATAGGACATTTGTTTGGGACTCGAACCTTCACTCGTGTCACTCTGTCTCTCGATAAGAGGAAAATACTCGCCCGCAGTGTTGACGTGATTAAATCTACTGTGACATCATTAAAAAAATCAATGTTTATTTTTTTGTTGAGAGATTAAAACCATGTGACTGAAGCCGTGCCGTCTGTGTTGTATTAAAATCATATCGTTAATATCGAATTAAAAACACGAAGGTCTCGTTCTCCCTCTGCTGTTGAATTATTCAGCATCTATTACGAA
>JAFMOC010000184.1:40000-72500 GCA_019802505.1 Corydoras sp. C115 | reverse complement strand
ACAGCGCTAAGCCTGGCTCCTATCCCAGCCGTCAGAATGATCTGATTACATTCATAAACTTTAACGCTGCTAATGAGCCTTTAATTACATCACTGAGACTCTTATTCTGTAAAACGCATTTACTTCATACTCCAAAGTGGACTTTAATAGACTGAGAGACGGACAGTTCAGAGAGTCAGTTTATTAAATAGAAATAAATCATTAAAATTAATTAATTGACAGTAGGGGTGAGCTGCAATATTCGCTGATTCGACGATCGATTCGGAGAACCGTAGTCGACTATGAACCTCATAGTCGAATGTACCATTTTGACCACATGGGGGCGCCCATGGCTGCTGCTAAGCATTAGTTTTTACATGAAATGTCTTTGTTTTCGTTATATATATAGCCTTTTGTCAAATAAAATCATCCTAATTTCTAGAAAAAAAAAGAAAAAAGAAAAACAAAAAAAAAAAGGTTTTCTTTTGTTAGAAAAACAAGTAAAAATATAAAAAAAATATTTTTTAAAAACTATGCTTATAGCGCCATCTTGTGGTGAAATTTTAACTGATTCGACTATAGGGAAAATCTGACGAATCAGATTCGACTACGAAAATCTGTAGTTGAAAACAGCCCTAATTGACAGTGAACTCTGATTGGCTGAGGCTGTTGTTGCGGTGATCAGAATACTTTATTGTCTCGTTGAGGTTCTTTTTTAATGCATTACAGATTTTTTATTATTTTTTTAAAAACTATTCAGACGTTTAAATCAAAGCCAGCGCGTGTGTTCCATACACGCCTCACTCTGAGTTCCGGGATTCCGGGGGTGGGGGCGTGGGGGGGGGGGTTGAATATTATGGTTCCATGCTCGACCACCCGAATCAGTTCTGCTGTACAAAGAGCCGGGGTTACGTTTGGCTCCTATAGAGGACGAGGTCGAGACCC
The DNA here is from genome assembly GCA_019802505.1 of Corydoras sp. C115. Classification (NCBI taxonomy): domain Eukaryota; kingdom Metazoa; phylum Chordata; class Actinopteri; order Siluriformes; family Callichthyidae; genus Corydoras; species Corydoras sp. C115. Next base: position 71,576 of record JAFMOC010000184.1, on the reverse strand, counting down.
AGGACCCAGCAGATCAAAAGCAGAACCCGTGGATGTGAGGTGTGTTACGCTGCTGTAACTGCAACTTTAAACATTCCCTCAGAATCCTTAAAAATACCCCCCACCCCTCACACCCATGGAGCTCCTTTGATCCACGATGGGTGTGCTGGGTTTGTTTACCCACGAGGAGATGATGGAGTCCCGTCTCCACTGCCGGTTTGATCCCCCGCGGACCTGCTGAGAGCAAAAACAGAGCGAGGCCACACCCACAACATCACGCTGAACAGAAACAGCAGCCGAGGGCCCGGACACACCCCGTCAGAACCGCGGGGGGGGGGGGGGGGGGGTCTGCTGTACACATACACGGACCTGCAGCTGAACCGAGGGTCAGAGCGGAACGTTACCCCGGAGCACAGATCCAGCAGAACGTCGTACCGCAGACAAAGAAAGAGAAAGATGGGACTGGAGCGGAGAACTGAGGACGGAACACAGAGAAAAGAAATAATAAAGACAAACTGAGAGAGAGAGAGACGGGAGACGGGAGACGGGAGACAGGAGACGGGAGACGGGAGACGGGAGACGGGAACATGAAAACGGGCTGAGAAAACAGAAAAAGAGAAAAAGTACAGAGAACGAATAAATAAACCCAGAGAGAGAGAGAGAGAAGAGAGAGAGACACACACACACACACACACACACACACACACACATACACACACACACACACACACACACACACACACACACACACACACACACACACACACAACACACACACATACACACACACACACACACACACACACACACACACACATACACACACACATACACACACACATACACACACACACACACAAACACACACACACAGAAACACACGCAAACACACACACAAACACACACACACACACACACACACACAAACACACACACACACACACACACACACACACACACACACACAAACACACACACACAACACACACACACACACACACAGAAACACACGCAAACACACACACACACACACAAACACACAGACACACACCGAGACAGTGAGTGAATAACCTGACAATCAACCCCCCCCCCCACACACACACTCTCTTATCACACACACACACACACACACACACACACACACACACACACACACACACACACGTGTGTTTGTGTATAAACTTAAACATGTAATAATATCTGATCCAATCTGGGAGCAGTTTCCATGTTCTCCCCGTGTCCGTGTGGGTTTCCTCCGGGTTCTCCGGTTTCCTCCCACAGTCCAAAAACATGGATCAAGTCAATTGAGTTCTCCAAATTGCCCCATATAGAGTGTGTCTGTGTGAGTTAGTGAGTGTGTGTCCAGTGATAGATTGCCCCCCTGTCCTGGGTGAATCTGCCCAGCGCCCGAAACGTTTCTAACGGGGGTTCTAACGGGGTTCTATCGGGGTTCTAATGGGGTTCTATCAGGGTTCTAACGGGGCTCTATCGGGGTTCTAACGGGGTTCTAACTGGGCTCTATCGGGGTTCTAATGGGGTTCTAACTGGGTTCTAACGGGGTTCTATCGGGGTTCTAACTGGATTCTAACGGGGTTCTAACTGGGTTTTAATGGGGTTCTAACTGGGTTCTAACGGGGTTCTAACTGGGTTCTAATGGGGTTCTAACGGGGTTCTATCGGGTTTCTAACGGTGTTCTAACTGGGTTCTAATGGGGTTCTATCGGGGTTGTAACTGGGTTCTAACTGGGTTCTAACTGGGTTCTAACATGGTTCTAACGGGGTTCTAACAGGGTTCTAACGGGGTTCTAACAGGGTTCTAACGGAGTTCTAACAGGGTTCTAACGGGGTCTGAAGCTGGCAGAACGAGCGGAGCAGGGGAATGAACAAACATGGAGAATAAAGGCGCGTCAGTCTGAGTCTGATTGAATTAGACGAGGCAGGAATGTGTCGCTGAGGGTGAAGTTCAGAACAGATGTGCATGAATGAAACTATAGACGGCGGAACGTTGAGGAATGTTCTCCGCTGCGCGCCACCAGCTCACGGTTCCATAACACAAAGTTTAATGTGTTTGACTCGCTCATCACGTGGTGGGTTCACAGAAAAGAGCATCATCAATCAGTTTCAGCCCCTTTATAAAAAAACATCATTAAAACAACAAAATTAAAACATTTAATTAACATAAAACAGCTTTCTGTTCTGTAGTGTATTTATAATGATCAGTAAACACGTGAATCGCATCACACTGCCTTTAATTAGTCAGTTTAATTAAGAAGTTAATGAGGCTGAAGCTTAGTGATGGAGGTTGAGGAACCAGTGTTGCAACCTGAAGGTCCCGGGTTTGATTCCCAGTCCACTTTGGTTGAAGTGCCCTTGGGCAAAGCACCGAACCCCAATTGCTTCCCACGCACTGTGTACAGGGCTGCCCCCCCCCCATGTGTGTGTGTGTGTGTGTGTGTGTGTGTGTGTGTGTATGTGTGTGTGTGTGTGTGTATGTGTATGTGTGTGTGTGTGTGTCACTGCACTGTGGGTTAAATGTGGAGGACACATTCCTCTGTGTGAAAGTACAGCAGGCAAAATATTACCGATGGTCATCTGTTTCCAGTAGGGGGCGCAACATCGCCGATACACGTATTTGTACACTTGTGAGGACACTGACATGGGACAGTGTTGTGAGGACCACCTTTTCTGCTAGGTTTACATTAAAACAAATACTACAACCCACCACAAGATGTCACTGACATCACTAATCGCACTTTAGATTTCAAAACACTCCATACAAATCTTACGACTTCTTTGTGAGGACCGTTAGTTACTAGGCAGATTTTTATTGCATTGCAAGTAGGCGGATCCAAGTGCATTTTTATTGGATATCGGCATTTTCATAGAACAGGTTCCTGATTGGCTAAATCTATCAGGAACAGGAGAGATCTTTCTGATTAAAATTTCATGTTTCGAAATAAAAATATAATATTTCATTTCGTTATAAATGAATGTCAAGACATCGTTTCAAAAGCGTCTTCAAAAATTAAAACGACATCATCAGCAATGTGAAGAACGATTCTGTCAATACCTCAGCCAACGGATTTTGGAAGATAAAGAAAAATCAATGCAGTTAATGCAGGTAAGAAAGCATTCGTCTTCTTTAATATATATTTTTTGTACAACTGTGCATTATGTATACTTGTATAGTATGTTTATGTAGTTATTTGATTTGAGAAATGCATATTTTTAATCAACGCAATCGTGACGCAATCGCAATAAGCCTGGTCCTTTTGCGCATGCTCACTGATACACACGCGCGTCTGCTTACAGAGGCCTTTGGTAGATGGCACGTGGCGATTTGGTATACATTGGTAAAACAACACGAGCTTTAAAAAAGAGTTTTAATCACAGTAAGTGATCTAATTTAATACGTCGCTATGATAAAAACTTAATGAATGATGCCGCATGTGCGCTCAGTAATACTGTCGACCTTAAATATCGCACTTTTAAATGAAACATGGTGCATCACAAAAGAACGCATTTAAAAAAAAAAAACGCGAAATGTAAATGCAATGCCTGCAACCGTGAAACAGTGATCAAACATTTAATTCATCAGTGTTAAGAAAACATTTAAAAGTTTAAATGTGTGATTTTATTTTCTCGGTGTGCAGGTGGAAATTATACTACAAGAATTTTTAAAAGTATATTCATAATACACAAATAGTGTATTCTAAATACTATAGTCTTTTATTTTTTTAAAAGTATTATTTGCACAGAAAAGTTTATATTTGCACATAACTTTATTCTGTCCCGTGCGTATTGCCGTTTTTTATTATGGTACGCCATTGGAGCCAAAGTACAAAAGCAGAAGCCGGTGATTGTAAACTTAGTTCGTTTAAATCATAATCTTAAAAACTGCACTGTAGATATTTAATATGTTTATGTCTTGACTAATTTTTAAGGACAAAATTTTCCAATAGTCAGCAGAAATGGAACAGAAGTATTCTTATGCCGAGTAGGTTTTCTAATACAGTATTGTATTAAAATGTAAAAGTCTTTATAGTAAACATAACATTAATAATTTTTTAAAAAGGTAATAGAAGAAAAAGGGAACAAGGCTAAAGAGACTAATTTCCTGTTTATATTATGTAGGCACTACAATGATGTTATACATAAAGTTAAATGTTTAAAATAAATATAACTTAAATATAAAATTTAAAGAAATTAAAATGCATGAACATGAGTGTTTTAAATCAATATCTATATGTAATGGATTTTTTTTCAATGGTACTTGACATTGTAATTCTGTATCAATTATGTGTTTGCATTAAATTCATTTTTTTGTACTATAGGAAAACATGTCCGAAATGAAATCCGATGAAGAGGTTTCTCAACCATCACCACAAAGCAAAAGTGGCTCTGAATATGTCCTATCCACTGAGAGTTCTGACTGTGAGATTGTTGACTTAGTCCCTGACTCTACATCTGAAGAAACAACACAGACAGCACTGATGTCCACAAATGAAGCTGGTAGGTCCTACAACATGGAAATAACTGTTAAAGTCGTTAAAAAAGAAGGTGGGAAAAGAAAGCGGGATAAGAAAAACTTTTGTGTATATTGTGGTATTGGGCAAAGCCAATTTGCAAGACATCTTGAAAGAAGACATGCAAAAGAAACTGAAGTAGCACAGGCATTGTCAAAACCTCCTGGAACAAAGGAAAGACGGCTACTATTAGATCACATAAGAAATAAAGGAAATTACCACCACAATATTGAAATTCTAAATCAAGGTAAAGGTGAAATTGTGACCGTAAAGCAGCCATCCAAAAACACCAGTTGGCATGACTACCTGCCATGTGAGCATTGCCATGGTTTTTTTTACAAAAGTAAGGTATTGTGGAGGCATAATGAGGTGTGTTTCAAAAATGCAGAAATGTACAACAGATCAAGTAAAAGGAAGGGAGTAAAAGCTGTAGCAGCTCGAAGTCTACCATGTAAAGCTGCTGTATCTGATGGATGTAAAAGCATTATTCTGAACATGCATCAAGATGACATCTCTTACCAAGTGCAGTCAGACCATCTCATTTGTAAATATGGTGAAATGATGTTTGAACTTCATGGACAGGAAAAGTCACACCACAATTACATCAGCCAGAAAATGCGGGAATTGGGCAGGTTCATGCTTGCTGTAAAAAAGCTAAACCCTGCTGTACAGAACTTAATGGATGTTTGTGTACCAAAACACTTTGGTTTAGCGGTATTAGCAGCAAAACAAGCAAGTGGTTATGATCCAAGAAAACACAAATATGACACTCCATCTCCAGGTTGTAAAGTTGGATACACCCTTAAAAAGGTATGTGAGATTGTGATTGGTCAGAGTCTGATCAAAGGTGAGCTTGAGACTGGCCGAGAAGCCAAGAACTTCATCAGGCTGCTTGACTCCTACTGGAATGTATGTGTTTCGAAGTGTGCAAGAACCAACTTTGAACAGAACAAATGGAATAAAGCTGATGTTCTTCCACTGACAGAAGATGTTGTCAGATTGCACAAACACATCAGAGCTATGGAAGATCAGTCAAAAGAACAACTGACTAAGTGCTCAGATCCCATGGCATGGAAAAATCTTGCCGAAAGTGTACTTGCACAAGTGACACTGTTTAATAGAAGACGAGAGGGTGAAGCTGCAAAGCTTTTGGTACAAACTTACAAGAAACGAAATGAAACTCCACTGAATCCTGAGGTTTTACACAGCTTATCGAAACTAGAGCAGTATTTAATTGGAAAGTTCACAAGAGTTGAAATTAGAGGAAAGAGAGGACTCAAAGTGCCGGTCTTGCTTACTGACCGAATGTGTTTAGCTCTGGACATGCTTATAGAACATAGATCAGGAGTTGGTGTTCCAAAAACAAATCCCTACATGTTTGCCAGAATCCAGGCTGACACACATATCAGAGGATCAGACTGTCTTAGAAAATTTTCAAATGCCTGTGAAGCAAAATTCCCTGAGCATCTTACATCTACAAAACTTCGGAAACAAGTGGCAACTTTGTGTCAGATAATGAACTTAAAAAAAAATGAAATGGACCAAGTGGCAAAATTCTTGGGGCATGATATTCGTGTACATGGGGAGTATTACAGACTTTCTGAACATGCACTTCAGCTGGCAAAAATGAGCAAATTGCTTCTGGCCATTGAGCATGGAGCTGCTTCTTACAAAGGCATGTCTCTTGATGAAATAGACCTGAATTTGGAAGGTAAGAATAAAGACAACAATATGTACTAGGCTGTTTAGGGACAAAGATTTTAGCTCCACTTACTTGCAGTACATGCAAAACAAAGTGGAGAAAAACCCAACACCACAACATGATTTTATGTTTTATAGATTCTGAGCATCTCTTTTCCAAGGAAAAAAAATCTCTCCCAGAAACTCAAGAATCTGTTGATGATGAGAATGGTATGTTTTGGCCTAATCAGGCATGGTCATTAACATGTCCAATACTATTGCACATGTACTGCTACTGACTGACTATTGCTTACTCATCCAGGGGAGTGTGTTTTTTAGGTGCTGGGCAGATACACCCAGGACCAATACTGCCAATATATATCACTGGGCACACCCACTCACATACTACATTTGTCTAGGGACAATTTAATGTTTCTGTGTTACCAACCAGCATGCCTTTGGATGTGGGAGGAAACCAGAGATCCTGGAGAAAACCCACACAGGGAGGACATGAACAAAAAGGATCTGCATTTACCTGCCTGGGAATTAAACCCGGCACCTTCTTGCTGTGAGGCAGAAGGGCTAACCACTGCAACAGTGTCCTACCATAAAGTGACTTAATCAAATGTATTATAATAAAGATTAGATCAATTATTGTTTATATATTATGCTGTATTTTTTATTTTTAGATCTCAGCTGTTCAGGTAGACCCAGTGATGTATCCCCAAATATTGGAAATGAATCAAATGATGGAACTGAATCAGGAGATGAAATTGGTACGTTATATACCAATGTAAATGCATGCTGTTTACAAATCATATTTGACAGAACCTTACCAAATCATTGGGTTCATTTGAAAACAAAATGTATTTTCCTATTTGTGTTTCAGAAGGTCAGTCAAGTGTGTCAAAAAAACTCAGATTCTACCACCGCCCTGCCACTCCTGTCAACATGTCTGATAAAGGTATGTTGTTTATACCTTTTTTTTTTTTTTTTACAGTTACGGTTAAATAGGAAACTCCTGCTAATGTATGCAGTTATCCAGTCAGCCAATCAGTTAGCCAGCAGCACAGTGTATAAAATAATAAAGATACAAATCAAGAGATTTACATTCATTCATTATCTTCCGCTTTATCCTCTATTAGGGTCGCGGTGGGGTTCCCCATGCCCTTCCAGGGGAGAACGTCTCGGGCGCTGGGCAGATAGACCCAGGACAGGGGGCAATCCATTGCTTGGCACACACTCACTCACACAAATATATGGGGCAATTTTGGAGAACTCAATTGACCTTGATCCATGTTTTTGGACTGTGGGAGGAAACCGGAGAACCCGGAGGAAACCCACACAGACACGGGGAGAACATGGAAACTCCACCCAGATGGGGATTTGAACCAGGAATCCCTAGCGCTGAGAGGAGAACATGCTAAACACTAAGCCCTAGAGATTTACACAATGGTGTAAAATTAAATGAACACAATTTTTTGGAAATGTTTAATAAAGGTTTAATTTTTTCTAATTTGTTTGATTAGGTTCTTATTAGGTGTTTATTAAAAAGGACAAAAGTGTTAGGTCATTAGGTTAGGTCAAAATTTTGTAAAATTAAAAAAAATTTAAGTAAAAAAAAAGTCTATGTTTTGCTTTCTCTTTTTATTTTTGTCATTGTATCTTTCTCCATCTTCCACCTTGTCTTTTAGATTTTGTTGATTATTTACTAACACAGTATTTGCGTTATTTCTGCAGATCAAAACAATGATTCACCACAAAAAAAAAAAGGAAAGTGGAATGAAGTGGAAAAACGGGCAGTGTGGCGTCATTTGAGAAAGTTCTTCATTCTCAGAAGGGTACCAAGCAAAAAAGATTGTGACCTTTGTCTTGCCTCTGAGCCAGACCTAAACAGACGATCATGGAAGGATGTGAAAAATTTTGTTTATAATTCAATACAGAGTAACAAAAACAGTGTTTTGAGGCAGAAATAGGAAGGAAAATTAAGGATTTTGGCTGGTTCTGTTAAATGTTCAAAATTTTAAGGCACATTTCAGCACTTTAGATTAAAAAAAAATTATTTACATTTCCTGATGGCCTTTTTAAGTTTTAAAATTGAACTCATTTTAAACTGTTTCTACTCTCTGGGCATTTGCCTTTTCTGTGTAATTGAGGCATTTTTTTTACTATTAATAAACATGCCCCACAGCATTATTTTCTTTACACAAAAATGCCATCGCCATGTGCCAAAGTTCGTTCAGTTTAGTTGAGCCAAGGTCAGTGATTTATCTAGTAGTGTTTTACAAAATGTTTGTGTCTTTTAAAAAGAAAACTAAATACTGCTCTTCAACAACAATCACATCCAAAATTTGCTATTTTAGTTTAAACCTTAGTAAGAAAACTTTAGTTTTTAGGTAAAAAAAATAAAATATTGGCAATCTAAGAGCAGCTGTTAAAATGTTTACTCATTAAAGCATTGTTCTGAACATGCATTAAGATGACCTCTTTTACCAAGTGCAGTCAGACCATCTCGTCTGTTAATATGGTGAAATGATGTTTTTATTTGATGGAAAGGAAAAGTCACATCACAATCTCAGTGGTGCAAAGGCGTGATGGGTGGAGCCTGCAGATGAGAGGCAGACACAGGGATGCAGATCAGGTAAATGGGAGCGCCTGCCTGGAACTGAGTGAACTGTTGATGGTGAACTGGAAGCGGAGAGGGAGGGAGAGAGATGGTCAGACCTGCAACCCTAATCCACCAGTGGTCAGTGTGTAACCCTCTCAATACTTACTGGTATGTGACAAGTCCCTGCTCAATTGGGGGCCACCGGCTCGACTTCCATCACGAAACATTGGTCCGGGTTTCTGAATCGAGCAGGGACGCTTCACATACCAGTAAGTATTGAGAGGGTTACACACTGACCACTGGTGGATTCGGGTTGCAGGTCTGACCGTCTCACTCCCTGCCTCTCCGCTTCCCGTTCACCATCAACAGTTCACTTCACCCATCACGCCTTTGCACCACTGAGATTGTGATGTGACTTTTCCTTTCCATCAAATTAAAACTTCATTTCACCATATTAACAGACGAGATGGTCTGACTGCACTTGGTAAGAGAGGTCATCTTAATGCATATTCAGAACAATGCTTTTATGAGTAAAGATTTTAACAGCTAAACATTGGACTGTACTAAGGTTGTCTGTTGCATTTTTTGCATCCTGTTATTATATGGACGTTTGTAATTAAAAAAGTTGACTTGAGTTTAGTTTTCAGAGTATTATTTATTTAATTCAGTACCATGGCTGTGTGGGGGTAAGAGACTTTATAGAAGGAATAAATAATTTGGAATTTACATTACTAATAAACATTAAATTTGCATGTAAACCTTCAAAAATCTTTTTCATATAATTCCAGAACATGAAGCTGCACTTGTTTACTATAAACCAATTTACCATCCATTTTTAAACAAATGTGAAAAAATGCTTTTGTAGAGGGTTCACAAACTTTTGATTCTTCTCTCACTTTTCTGTTAACATGAACCTAAGTCTCTTTGCAGACAGGGAGTGGGGGAGGGGTAAGAGAGCAGAGGCTGTTTTACTGTTTTTTTTTTTTTCTAGTCTAACACTAAACCACCTGCAGACAGATTTTACTTTATTTACAGGTTAAAATGTTTGAATGTGAGATTTTAAAACCTGTTTAATTTACAGATTATATATATATATATATAATTTATAAACAATAATTTAACAGCCATCTGCATTTTTATTTATTTTTCTTAAATCAATTTAAAAAAAAAAAACAGCCCTAGAGTTAATCTCACTAAAATGTAATAATGTACATTAACTTTAAAAATATATATTGATGTCTATCCCTGATGAAAGTCTATGCCCCGCCCCCTCACTTTCCCTCCCAAATTTAAATTGGCCAATGAGAAAAATCCCTCCACTCTGCAAAATATAACAGTTCAGCAGAGAGCAAAGACTCAGAAAGACACACACACACAAAATCTGCCATAACTTACTATACTTATGAGGACCTGACACAAATTTATTAAAAATGATAATTATGATGATCATTGAGGTCACTGTAATTGATTTTAAGTGATTATTTTGTGAGGACCGGGGTAAAGGTCCTCACATCCAAAAAGGTCCTCACATAAAAGGTGGGATGTCAATATCTGGTCCTCACATTGGTGGTTTTACGAACACACACACACACACACACACACACACACACACACACACACACACACAAACAATAACACACTCTTTAAGGGGCAACATAGAGCATTCAATTGACCTTGAATCCATGTTTTTGGACTGGGGGAGGAAAGCGGAGAACCCGGAAGAAACCCACACAGACACTGAGAACCAGGAACCGGGAACCCATAGCGCTAAGAGGTGAATGTGCTAACCACTACACCCAAGTTGCAATTATATTAATTAATTAATTCATTATCTCCCGCTTTATCCACTATTGGGGTTGCGGTGGGGTTCCCCATGCCCATCCAAGGGAGAACGTCTCGGGCGCTGGGTAGATAGACCCAGGACAGGACACCAATCCATCGCTGGACACACACTCACACACACAGACAAACTCTATATGGGGCAATTTTTGAGAATTCAATTAACTTGATCCATGTTTTTGGACTGTGGGAGGAAACCGGAGAACCCGGAGGAAACACACGCGGACACGGGGAGAACATGGAAACTCCACCCAGATGGGGATTCGAACCGGGAATCCCTAGCGCTGAGAGGCGAACGTGCTAACCACCAATATTAATTATATTAATTAATGTTAATTCTATATTTTTATTCGGTCCACAGTGCTGTGGTGTAGCCGGTTAGCCGTTAGCTTCCAGGATGCAGCGGGTTTAAGGCTCTACTGAAATCAATGGTGGGAAGAAGTTGGATTAAAATGGAGTCCCAGCGTCAGCAATCCAATTACATAAAATGGACTAATTAATAAAAAAATCAAGCTTATTGACTGGTAAGTAAATGGCGTGAATGTGACGTGTTTTAACTTTATAATTTAGCTCAGATAGTTCTCTCTGTGTTGTGGTGCTAAGCACCGCGCAGTGTGGATTTTTGGCACAGGTTTGTTGTTTATCTTTTGGTTATTTTGCTTTACTGTTTATAATAATCACGCTTTAAGTCACAACTTTACATTTATTTATCTCTACAACGTAAATTTAATTAGTTAGCGTTTGGGTTGAACGCGGCTGTGTTCCAAATCACACGCTACCTCACTATACTGTGCTTTTATATTGGATCACCACCATTACTAATTTCCCCTGATTTACCGCACTACCCACTAGAACGAGTGCGATTTGAGACACATCCCTAAGACAACCCACTCACGCTAAAGCTACTAGCTAGTTTTTCTATTAAACGTTAAACAGATTAGGTTTGGTAACTAACACCATGTCAACCACTAGTTTAGTTAGTTTGGCATTGTTTAACAGTCGATGGGTAACTGATTGATTACATTTGGGTTTGTTCATTTAGGTTTTACGTAACACTTTAGCTTCACAATTAATGTAATCCTTCATCTGCTGAATTAAACTTAATAAGCTCCATCATCTCATCAAAATGTCACAATGTTATAAACACAACTGTCGCTTTGTTACATTGACATTGTAGTAAATGTTAAAATCATGGAACTTGACTAATATTGATTAGTGTACAAGTCTGTGACAGTCTGGGAAACAAAGAATTAAAAATCCAGTATTTTCAGTTAGATTTTTGGGGTCTGTAATCTGATTAGTAGTCTGAAGCTCTTAATCTGAATGGTATTCTGTGTAATTTATTCTGTCCTGAACCCTGAACCTGCTCAGAGGATTGTAATAACATATTGGGGTGTTGTCCCTCAGTCCCTTCCAAACATCCATTATCTTCAGCTTTATCCTGTACACCCAGGACAGGACGCCAATCTATCACTGGGCACACACTCACTCACACAAACACACTCTATATGGGGCAAATTGGAGAATTTAATTGACCTTGATCTATGTTTTTGGACTGTGGGAGGAAACCGGGGCAGCATGGGGCGGCCTCCTCTTAGTGCTAGGGATTCCCGGTTCGAATCCCCATCTGGGTGGAGTTTCCATGTTCTCCCCGTGTCCGCGTGGGTTTCCTCTGTGTTCTCCGGTTTCATCCCACAGTCCAAAAACATGGATTAAGGTCAATTGAGTTCTCCAAAATTACCCCATATAGAGTGTGTCTGTGTGAGTGAGTGAGTGTGTGCCCAGCGATGGATTGGTACCCTGTCCTGGGTGTATCTGCCCAGCGCCCGAGGCGTTCTCCCTTGGATCGGCATGGGGAACCCCACCGCGACCCTAATATACGATAAAGCGAAAGAAAATGGATGGATGGATGGGATGGGAGGAAACCGGAGAGCCCGGAGGAAACCCACGCATACTTGGTGAGAACATGGAAACTCCACCCAGATTGGGATTCGAACCAGGAATCCCTATCGCTGAGAGGAGAACATGCTAACCACTAAGCCACCCTCCCTCCCTCAGTACTTGGGGGGGTTAGGTTGTGGTTAGGTGTTTGTCCAGGGAAGAACGTTTGGCGCAGGGCGCTGGCTGGGCAGATGCACTCATGACAGGATGCCAAGCTATCGCTGGGCTAATAACATTTGTTAAATTTTTTTTGGTACTAATCTGATAACATTTCTTCTAAACTCCACAAGATGGTGCCAAGAAGATCCTGTGTTTTTTTAATGTGTTTTTCATTAAGGACTATGTGGCTATTTTGTGCTCTGCAGAATCTGTCTTGTAAAACAGTTTGTTTCCAGAATTATGAGACAAACCAAGCCGTCTGATTTTCTTCATGTTACAATGTGTTCAAAAACAAAAAACAAAACGGATGAATCGCAGCATATTGAAAAATTCATGCAGAATTGTGTGCTGTATATTAAAATCTAGGGCGGCACGTTCGCCTCTCAGCTCTAGGGATTCCCGGTTTGAATCCCAATCTGAATGGAGTTTCCATGTTCTCCCTGTGTCCGCGTGGGTTTCCTCCGGGTTCTCCGGTTTCCTCCCACAGTCCAAAAACATTGATCAAGGTCAATTGGATTCTCCAAATTGCCCCATGTAGTGTGTGTCAGTGTGAGTGAGTGTGTGCCCAGTGATAGATTGGCGCCCTGTCCTGGGTGTATCTGCCCAGCGCCCGAAACGTTCTCCCCTGGATGGGCATGGGGAACCCCCCCCCCCCGCGACCCTAATAGAGGAGAAAGCGGAAGATAATGGATGGATATTAAAATATAAAGAATCAGACAATACTTTTTGTCATTACAGTATATTGTACCAAATGTCATTGTATTGTGCCTTGAGTAATACCTATCTTGTAATTTAGATAGCTGCACCAATTAATTGCTTTAACATTAAAACCTTTTGATCTATCTACTGTATTACAAGGGGTTCTTAATTGCTCTCAGCCCGCGACCCAAATTTTCTCATGGTCATCAAGTCGCGATTTAAATTTTTTACAAGCTGTCTGCGACACATCAGTTGAGAATTGCTGATCTATTATATCTATTATCTTCCGCATTATCCTCTATTAGGGTCGCGGTGGGGTTCCCCATGCCCATCCAGGGGAGAACGTCTCGGGCGCTGGGCAGATACACCCAGGACAGGGTGCCAATCCATCGCTGGGCACACACTCACTCACACAGACACACTCTACATAGGGCATTTTTGAGATTTCAATTGACTTGATCCATGTTTTTGGACTGTGGGAGGAAAGCGGAGAACCCTGAGGAAACCCATGCGGATACAGGGAGAACATGGAAACTCCACCCGGGAATCCCTAGCGCTGAAAGGAGAACATGCTAACCACTAAGCCACCGTGCCGCTGATCTATTATAACTTTTTTTAATTGCGTTACATCTCTGTCACCTTCAGATAGTTAATTTATATAACTTTATATATATTTGGATAACTTTAGCTAACATGGAACTTTGTAAAACAGTAAGCAGTATGTTAACATGTCGAAACCTGCATGTGTGTTTTACAGTTGTAGCTGTCTTGGTGCACGGATCAGAATGCCTTCGGTCAAAGTGCTGAAGAGTACTCAGTACATAGAACTGGGCAGTTTTCAGTACTGGCCTGTTCTTGTGCCCAGAGGAATCAGACTGTACACTTACGAACAAGTCCCAGGCTTTCTGCGGGAAAATCCTTACATCACAGATGGCTACCGAGCTTACCTCACATCCAGACTATGTATTAAAAGGTGAGTGAGCAGCTGCTGCTTTATAATCAATACAGAATGGAACATGTTCTAGGATTTCATTAATGAATCAGGATCAGACATAAGACTGAAATAGTAACACACACACACACACACACACAGACTGTAACATTTTTAATGCTTTAACTATTGATGTGTTTATTCCAAGAGCATTGAATCAATATAAACTATAAACAATTCATTCATTCATTCATTAGCTTTCACTTAATCCTCTACCAGGATTGCTGGGGAGGGGGGGGGTGACCCTATGCCCATCCAGGGGAGAATGTTTTGGGCACTGGGCATAGGATACGTCCAGGACAGGGGGCCAATCTATCACTGGGCAAAAAAAACTCACTCACACAGACACACACACACTCTATATGGGGCAATCTGGAGAGCTCAATTGGCCTTGATCCATGTTTTTGGACCGGAGAACCCGGAGGAAACCCACGTGGACATGGACCGGGAATCCCTAGTGCTGAGAGGCGAACGTGTTAACCACTAAAGCCACCATGCCGCCCTATATATATTATATTATATTATATTTATAAATATTATAAATATTTCAGGGGCGGCACGGTGGCTTAGTTGTTAGCACGTTCTCCTCTCAGCACAAGGGATTCCCGGTTCGAATCCCCATCTGGGTGGAGTTTCCATGTTGTCCGCGTGGGTTTCCTCCAGGTTCTCCGCTTTCCTCCCACAGTCCAAAAACATGGATCAAGTCAATTGAATTCTCCAAATTGCCCCATATAGAGTGTGTTGGGGTGAGTAAGTGTGTGCCCAGCGATTGATTGGCGTCCTGTCCTGGGTGTATCTGCCCAGCGCCCGAGATGTTCTCCCCTGGATGGGCATGGGGAACCCTAATAGAGGATAAAAAGCGGGAGATAATGAATGAATTAATAAATATTTCAGAAATAAACCTTCTTACCTCACATTCTGTGTATTGAATGAAAAATATGTATATTCCGAAAATATGTATTCAAGGTGAATTGGCTGCTCTGAATTGCTAATTGTCCATCTGAGGATTGAAATCCCTCTTGTTTGTTTTTCAATAAGGTCTGTTAGATTGTTCAGTAAAGCCTATATGTTTGTTAATAAGTGCTACTGTACCTAAAAAGAAAAAGAAATGTTGGTGTAATGTTCATTCATTCATTCATTATCTCCCACTTTATCCTCTATTCGGGTCGTGGTGGGAGGGGGGGTTCCCCATGCTCATACAGGGGAGAACGTTTCGGGCGCTGGGCAGATACACCCAGGACAGGGCGCCAATCCATCACTGGGCACACACTCACTCACACAGACACACTCTATATGGGGCAGTTTGGAGAACTCAATTGACTTGATCCATGTTTTTGGACTGTGGGAGGAAACCAGAGAACCCGGTGGAAACCCACAGGGAGAACATGGAAACTCCACCCAGATTGGGATTCGAACTGGGAATCCCTAGTGCAGAGAGGAGAACATGCTAACCACTAAGCCACCGTGCCGCCTGGTTTAATGTTGTTTTATGAATTGAAAGCTGTTCTGTATGGTTGATATCAAACAATACAAAGTGTACTTCGCTCCAGTGATGATCGCCGCCTGGTGGTTCCACCTCACCGAGGATCTAACGCTCACTCTGTGGCGTTCTCCACTGCAAAATGGTGGAACGTTCTTCCCAACTCTGTCCGTAAGGCAGAATCACTAAACAGTTTTAAGAAACTACTGAAGACGCATCTCTTTAACAAATACCTGTTGTAGAGAAAAAATAAAAATAAAAAGGCAGGGGGGGGGGGGCGCGCAGCATCGAATAACAATCAGGTTTGATGAATTTACAGTATAGTTGGTTTTCTCCATGACTTCTGACTTGTGATGTTCTCATTTGTAAGTCGCTTTGGATAAAAGCGTCTGCTGAATGATTAAATGTAAATGTAATGTAAATGTATTTGAAGTGAAGTAAGTGGAACTACTGCTGCTTTTTTGTGGTTAAATAATAAAATCATCCCTTTCTCACTGTTTTTGTTTTTGTTTTTGTTCTCTTTCCAGTCTTTTCATCTTTTCTAATGAGACTGTGAACATATGGAGTCACCTGCTTGGCTTTTTCCTCTTTTTCTCTCTGGGAGTGTATGACATGGTGGCGGTGCTGCCCATGGTTGGAGCCACCCGAGAGGATTATGTCATCTACTCCATTGGCCTCTTCTGTTATCAGGTGTGTACACGCCTTGTGCTTCAGGATTCTGAGAAATGAGTTGCAGTGTAAAACTGAGGGTGAGGATGGATTCAGAGTCATCGTGACTTCCACAGTCAGTTTAAGTTATATTCTGCTTCTGGGTTCCCTCCTGTAACACCATGTGTTCCCACGGCCCGAAAGGTCAGCTAGAAAACAAATACCCCGTCCTTCCCAACCAGTTATCTCCACTCTGAGTGACTGTAAATCCCACTGGACATAGTTATGAATAGGGGTGAGCTGCAATATTCGCTGATTCGACGATTCGATTCGGAGAACCGTAGTCGACTATGAACCTCATCGTCGAATGTACCTTTTTGAGCACATGGGGGCGCCCATGGCTGCTGCTAAGCATTAGTTTTTACATGAAATGTCTTTGTTTTCGTTATATATATAGCCTTTTGTCAAATAAAATCATCCTAATTTCTGTTAATATTTTTTTTAAATGATGTTTGCGCTTTAACAATAGGCTACACATGAATAAAGCAAGTAAAATATAAAAAAAAAAATCTTTTTTAAAAACCATGCTTATAGCGCCATCTTGTAATGAAATTTTAACTTATTCGACTATCAGTCGACTATAGGGAAAATCTGACGAATCAGATTCGACTATGAAAATCCTTAGTTGAAGACACCCCTAGTTATGAACAGTGCATGTGCACAAATGCCCCATAATGTAGCTTCTGTCTCAAGAAGGGGCCCAGACTGTCGTGGTCTTCACTAGAATGAAAGTTGGCTGGGGGACGGCACGTTCGCCTCTTAACGCTGAGTTTGAATCCCAATCTGGGTGGAGTTTCCATGTCTGTGTGGGTTTCCTCTGGGTTCTCCGGTTTCCTCCCACAGTCCAAAAACATGTATTCAAGGTAAATTGAATGCTCTAAATTGCCCCATATAGTGTGTGTTTGTGTGGGTCTGTCTGAGTGTACCTGGTTTCCTCCCACAGTTCAAAAACATGTATTTAAGGACAATTGAATACTCTAAATTGCCCCATATAGTGTGTCTGTGTAAGTGTACCTGGTTTCCTCCCACAGTCCAAGAACATGCATTCAAGGTAAATTTAATGCTCTGAATTGCCCTATTTAGTGTGTGTTTGTGTGGGTCTGTCTGAGTGTACCTGGTTTCCTCCTACAGTCCAAAAACATGTATTAAAGGACAATTGAATGCTCTAAATTGCCCCATATAGTGTGTCTGTGTAAGTGTACCTGGTTTCATCCCACAGTCCAAGAACATGCATTCAAGGTAAAATGAATGCTTTAAATTGCCCCATATAGTGTGTGTTTGTGTGGGTCTGTCTGAGTGTACCTGGTTTCCTCCCACAGTCCAAAAACATGTATTAAAGGACAATTGAATGCTCTAAATTGCCCCATAAAGAATGTGTCTGTGTGAGTGTACCTGGTTTCCTCCCACAGTCCAAGAACATGCATTCAAGGTAAATTGAATGCTTTAAATTGCCCCATATAGTGTGTGTTTGTGTGGGTCTGTCTGAGTGTACCTGGTTTCCTCCCACAGTCCAAAAACATGTATTAAAGGACAACTGAATGCTCTAAATTGCCCCATATAGTGTGTCTGTGTGAGTGTACCTGGTTTCCTCCCACAGTCCAAGAACATGCATTCAAGGTAAATTGAATGCTTTAAATCGCCCCATATAGTGTGTGTTTGTGTGGGTCTGTCTGAGTATACCTGGTTTCCTCCCACAGTCCAAAAACATGTATTAAAGGACAATTGAATGCTCTAAATTGCCCCATATAGAATGTGTCTGTGTGAGTGTACCTGGTTTCCTCCCACAGTCCAAGAACATGCATTCAAGGTAAATTGAATGCTCTGAATTGCCCTATATAGTGGGTGTTTGTGTAGGTCTGTAAAATTGTCCTGGGTCCTCTGCCCAGCAGCCAAAATGTTCTCTCCCGGATTGCCCTTCCCCACAACACTCGATTCCAAAAATAAATAAATATATAATATTTATTAATATATTTATTAATTTATTTATTTTGTGGCCTTTAATAACATGAAAAATGCTGACCAGGCGTTCTGTTAAGTTTAGTTCTGTAACTTTTGCCGGAGTTGTACGCTGTTGGTCCTAAACATTTACTGGTTAAGACATCCAGCTCAGATCTTACCTGAGATCTCATTGATCAAACACAACAGTGGACATTGTCCTGCTGAAAGAGACACTTGCACCTAATTGCTTTGAGGAGATCCACTTGGTCAGCAAAGACATTTGGATTGATGGCTTGTCAGATTGGTCCCCACATAAATGCCGGATCTCGCTCCGGGCATCACACTTCCTCTGCTAGCTTATGCTCTCTGAGGTGTGTCCTTATGGCAGCATTCTCCCAAATAAAGTTCTGACGTGATGTAAAAGCAAATTGCACTAACTAGACGTAACGTTGTTTTACTGTTGCTCTGTTGCCCAGGTCTGTTTTCTGACCTCATTCAGGTGAATTGAAGAACACGGGGGTATCATGGACGTTCTGACTTAACAGGGTTTCTTGTACTTTGACGTGTGACACATTTCTCCTGTAGTCAGAATTAAAGGAATTCTGTAACGTGTCACACAGCGTGTTAAACCGGATGGGAAGACGTACATCATGCAGCCTGTCGGTGGCTGATGGGTTGTCGCTTCTTGGCCCACCATTGCTGACTGAAATGCCCCGACCCAGGCAGTTAGCCATAACAGTCTGGACCTTGTTAGAGTCACTCGAGTCTTTGACCTGCTCGTTCCGCACACTTTTAACTGCTGCCAGCTAACACAGACATGCACAGCACATCACATCATGCACTGGGATGTACCAACTGTGTAAATCTGGAATTGTACTTTTTAAAATAACTATTTGGCACAGAATTGTAATTTCTATTTTTTTTTAATGTTATTTATTAACTTAATAGCATGACCTGCTCGGCTTCCCTTCATTTTTTATGATTCTGGTTTCCTCCCACAGTCCAAAAACATGGAACAATTGAATTCTCCAAATTGCCCCATATAGAGTGTGTTGGTGTGAGTGAGTGTGTGTCCAGTGATAGATTGGCGTCCTGTCCTGGGTGTATCTGCCCAGTGCCCGAAATGTTCTCCCCTGGATGGTCCCTCCCCCCCTTTCCCCCCGCCGCGACTAGCTGAAGATAATAGATGGATGGTTGGATTTGTATCTGCCACTAATGTGCTGGGATAGGCTTCAGCTACATTTTTGCAATATTTTAAGGGGTTATTAATAATAATGACATACTAATTTCACTTATTCACTTTAAAAACAATGCTTTTCTGGTTGCTATTAGAGCCTTTGTAGATTCTGCTTGCTACACATCTCTTATCTGCTCATCAGCTCTCGTCATGTGGTGCAATATTCACCAATTTCCCACCTAAAAGAGCTTCCAGAATTATGTTGCCATTCCATCCATCCATTATCTTCCACATTATCCTCTACTAGGGTCGCGGGGGGGTTCCCCATACCCATCCAGGGGAGAACGTTTCGGGCGCTGGGCAGATACACCCAGGACAGGGCACCAATCTATCACTGGACACACACTCACTCACACACACACACTCTATATGGGGCAATTTAGAGAATTCAATTGACCTTGATCCATGTTTTTGGACTGTGGGAGGAAACCGGAGAACCCGGAGGAAACCCATGTGGACACGGAAAGAACATGGAAACTCCACCCAGACTGGGATTCGAACCGAGGATCCCCAGCGTTGAGAGGAGAACATGCTAACCACTAAGCCACCGTGCCGCCCCCCTGAATGACTATTCATTCATTATCTTCCGCTTTGTCCTCTATTAGGGTCGCGGTGGGGTTCCCCATGCCCATCCAGGGGAGAACGTTTCGGGCGCTGGGCAGATACACCCAGGACAGGGCGCCAATCTATCACTGGACACACACTCACTCACACAGACACACTCTATATGGGGCATTTTTGAGAATTCAATTGACCTTGATCCATGTTTTTGGACTGTGGGAGGAAACCGGAGAACCTGGTGGAAACCCATGTGGACACGGAGAGAACATGGAAACTCCACCCAGATGGGAATTCGAACCGAGAATCCCTAGTGCTGAGAGGAGAACATGCTAACCACTAAGCCACGGTGCCGCCCCTCTGAATGACGATAATGATATGCAAAATGTATAATGGAGTAAATCATTCATTATCTCTTGCTTTATCCTCTATTAGGGTCACGGGGGGTTCCCCATGCCCATCCAGGGGAGAACGTTTCGGGCGCTGGGCAGATAGACCCAGGACAGGGCGCCAATCCATCGCTGGGCACACACTCACTCACACAGACACACTCTATATGGGGCAATTTGAGGAGGAGAACATGCCAACCACTAAGCCACCGTGCCGCCCCTCTGAATGACGATAATGATATGCAAAATGTATAATGGAGTAAATCTGTATAATGATTCCCAGAGAAAATGACTGGGTTGTTTTTGCACAAACATCAGAAACGTAACGCAGCTCATTTAATTTACCTCGTGTCTAAAGCCATCTCATCTCTCAACATCATGATGTCTGCGTCTTACATTTTTATGGTCACGCCTCAAACCAAAGTCGTTATTTTGCTAATGTGTGTAGTTGTTCGTGTGCCATTCGCCTTTTCAGTAATTTCACTGCCTCCTTCTTTGGCAGTTAGTCTTTTAAACATAAGGATGCAGCATTGGGCTTATTCCCAGAACATGTATTATATACTTGTGCCAAAACTTCCTTTTGGAGAGAAAAACAGCTGTTGGGTAGGCTTAAGATAATCACATAATTGAATGATTTCATGTCCGTGAACAAAGCGCAGATCAGCGGGTGATCCTCATTGACTTTCACAAGCGTGTGGGAGCCTGTTTGAAAACACTGCATTGATTAATATTTTAGAAATGTTCTTTTGGAGTTCTAAGCCTGCACTGTGTAAATGCCTGTTTCGTAGGTATGCATGCTGTGCTCAGTGGGCTATCACCTGTTCTGCTGCCATCGCTCCGAAAAGACAAGCCGGCGATGGATGGCACTCGACTACGCTGGGATCTCCATCGGAACGCTGGGCTGCTATGTACCCGGTGTCTTCTACGCTTTCTACTGCAATAATGTAAGAATGCTCGATATTTAAAAGGGCTTTGTTACATCCATTCATCCATTATCTTCCGCTTTATCCTCTATTTGGGTCGCGGATGGGGTTCTCCATGGGGTTCTCTATTTGGGTTCTCCGGATGGGGCAATTTAGAGAATTCAATTGACCTTGATCCATGTTTTTGGACTGTGGGAGGAAACCCATGTGGACACGGAGAGAACATGGAAACTCCACCCAGACTGGGATTCGAACCGAGGATCCCCAGCGCTGAGAGGAGAACATGCTAACCACTAAGCCACCGTGCCACCCCCCTGAATGACTATTCATTCATTATCTTCCGCTTTGTCCTCTATTAGGGTCGGGGGGGGGGGGGGTTCCCCATGCCCATCCAGGGGAGAACGTTTCGGGCGCTGGGCAGATACACCCAGGACAGGATGCCAATCTATCGCTGGGCACAGACTCACACAGACACACTCTATATGGGGCAATTTTGAGAACTCAATTGACTTGATCCATGTTTTTGGACTGTGGTAGGAAACCGGAGAACCCGGAGGAAACCCACCCAGATTGGGATTCGAATCGGGAATCCCTAGAACTGAGAGGAGAACATGCTAACCACTAAGCCACCATCCTTTGTAACAATTGTTCTTAATCGAGTGCAAATGGGGGACATACCAAATTACAGTCATGGGGACAGTTGAAGGTTTGGGATTAAGGAAGCAGCCTTGCAAACTGAAGGTCCCAGGTTTGATTCCTGGTCCCAACAAGTACCATGACTGAAGTGCCCTTGAGTAAGGTGCCTAAACCCAAGTGCTTCCTGAGTGCCGTATACAAAGCTGCCCATCACTCACAGCATATGTGTTCACTTCACTCAGAGAGTGTGTGAGTGTGTGTCCAGTGATAGATTGGCGTCCTGTCCTGGG
The DNA here is from genome assembly GCA_019802505.1 of Corydoras sp. C115. Lineage (NCBI taxonomy): Eukaryota > Metazoa > Chordata > Actinopteri > Siluriformes > Callichthyidae > Corydoras > Corydoras sp. C115. Next base: position 48,996 of record JAFMOC010000184.1, on the reverse strand, counting down.
TGTATCTTCCCAGCGCCCGAAACTTTCTCCCCTGGATGTGCATGGGGAACCCCACAGTCTCTGCGTGGTTTAAATAGCAACACTCCTTGTGAATATATATTATATGTTATAGTATAGAGCGGCACGGTGGCTTAGTGGTTAGCACGTTCGCCTCTCAGCACTAGGGATTCCCGGTTCGAATCCCCATCTGGGTGGAGTTTCCATGTTCTCCCCGTGTCCGAGTGGGTTTCCTCCGGGTTCTTTGGTTTCCTCCCACAGTCCAAAAACATGGATCAAGTCAATTGAGTTCTCCAAATTGCCCCATATAGAGTGTATCTGTGGGAGTGAGTGTGTGCCCAGTGATAGATTGGCGTCCTGTCCTGGGTGTATCGACCCAGCACCCGAAACGTTCTCCCCTGGATGGGCATGGGGAACCCCCCCGTGACCCTAATAGAGGATAAAGCGGAAGATAATGAATGAATAAATGAATGTTATAGTATACAGTATCTCCCCTGATGGGCGTGGCTGCCCCAAAATGAGGTGTTTAGCTACATTTCTGGCGTATTGCTATCTCGGGGACAGAAAACCCAGGTGCACCACCGAAACGTTCTCCCCTGGATGGGCATGGGGAACCCCCCTTCCCCCCCCCCCCGACCCTAATAGAGGATAAAGTGGAAGATAATGGATGGCTGGATGGATTTTGTTGATCGTTAGCATTGTGATATGGCGTGTAAATCAGTTATCATCCGTCCTCATTAGAGTTTTGAAAGTGCGACTTGATTAAAGAGATTTGGCGGAGAACAGAGCCTCCTTTGTTTCAGCTTCTCAGAGAAACTTGGATTTGGAAGATCCTAAGCAGGCTGCTCACTCATGTCTCCCACCCCCCAAACTCCCACTTGCTCTTTGCAGTGGGCCACAGTGATTGGCCATTCCACCACCTAGACACACACACACACACACACACACACACGCGCGCTACACATCCTCCCCCCACATATTGGAAGTGCCGGCTTATTGTGCCCCAGAATGCGGTGGAAATCTGCTCCAGCCCAAAGCAGATGGCCGCGTTTGAGGACCCGCTCCGTCACTCCTGTTCCCCACCATATGACATTCACACACGTGGGTGAGCCATCTCCACTCTCGCCCTGCCAAGTGTTTAGCTTTGCTTTTTGGGTGACTACTCAATCAGCCAAGTCCCCCAAGAGAAAGATGGTGTTCTCTCTCGCTCTGTCTCACTCGCTTTTCTTTTTCTCACACTTTTCCCTTCCAGCATTCATGGAAGTTTATTTAAGAGATATTCGGAGATGCATTTATAATTAATTTACACTGCTGATGTGGCCAAACAATGTCCAGATAGTTGGCCATGATCTGAAATAGAACTAAAATGAACAAACAGGAGTTTTAACGGCGTTAGCTTTGTCCGGTTTGACCGTTCTGTCGTGACATTCAGAGGAAAGCTAAAGCAGATGCGGTAAACACTGGGTCACATCATCCTGTCATTTTTATTTCACACCTTTATTGTTTGAGAATGAAATGTTGTAATTGGGGCAGATCTGCAAGTGGAATTTCTGCATTGTGTCGATATGTATTCCATCAGGACGGAGATACAGGACAATAAAAACACAAACCAGCAGGCTGAGGAACTGTGTATCTGTATATGTATATATATATATATATATATATATATATATATATATATATATATATATATATATATATACATACATACATACATACAATGTGTGTGTGTATTCATTCATTCATTATCTTCCGCTTTATCCTCTATTAGGGTTGTGGGGGGGTTCCCCATGCCCATCCAAGGGAGAACGTTCGGGCGCTGGGCAGATACACCCAGAACAGGACGCCAATCTATCGATGGGCACACACACACTCACACAGACACACTCTATATGGGGCAATTTGGTGAACTCAATTGACTTGATCCATGTTTTTGGACTGTGGGAGGAAACCAGAGAACCCGGAGGAAACCCACGCAGACATGGGGAGAACATGGAAACTCCACCCAGATTGGGATTCGAACCTGGAATCCCTAGCGCTGAGAGGAGAACATACTAACCACTAAACCACCGTGCCGCCATATGTGTGTGTGTATGTATGTGTGTATGTATGTATGTGTATATATATATAAAAACCTCACACAGTTCCTCAGCCTGCTGGTTCGAGTGCATGTGTGTGTGTGTGTGTGTGTGTGTGTATATATATATATATATATATATATATATATATATATATATATATATATACATATATATATATATATATATATATGGGTTTTGTATATTTATCTCCTCAACTGATGTTAGTTTTATTTGTTGGGTACTTTTACTTTTACTTGGGATTTAAACCCACAACCTTTAAATTGATGTCACACAAAATATGTTTGCATTCGCTACAGAACGTTTTCATTCTCTTCTGTTCCATCTCCGTTGACTTTGGTCTCACTGGGTTTTGCTCAGTTATTAATATACAGCTTCCTCTGTTGGGTTTATTAGTGAACTCATTAAAAGTTTGTAGTTTTGTACGTTCTGATCTTTCCTGATTATGGGTTTTCTATATTCATCTCCTCAACTGACGTTCGTTACATTTGACCGGCGTCCTCTCGTTTCAGTACTGGCGACAGATATATCTGGTCATGGTCCTGGCCATGACTCTGGGAGTTTTCTTCGCACAGATACATCCTCTGTACTTGACCAAGAAGTGGCAGAAGCTGCGCTCAGTCCTGTTTTGCTTTGTGATCGTGTACGGCTTCATCCCCACCTTCCACTGGATCTGGCTCAGCGGAGGGTTCGGTTCTGAAATAGTGCAGGTAATGCCAAACATACCTTTATTAAAACTATTTCTGATTGAATGTATTTTACATAAAATCCACTGCATGTTGTTTTATTACTGTATTGTTATTTTGGATATTATTGCAGCACCTATGATTAGAAATGCAAAAACATGTTATTGAACACTAATAATTTAATTTCATACCTTGAAAGCTTTTATCACGACAGCTTAGACAACTTTATGTAAATACACTACCAGTCTAAAATTTGGATAATGAACAAATAATGAACAAGTGCTGTTTAAACAACATATTCATTCATTCATTATCTTCCGCTTTATCCTCTATTAGGGTTGTGGGGGGGTTCCCCATGCCCATCCAGGGGAGAACGTTTCGGGCGCTGGGCAGAAACACCCAGGACAGGGCGCCAATCCATCGCTGAGCATACACTCACTCACACAGACACACTCTATATGGGGCAATTTGGAGAACTCAATTGACTTGATCCATGTTTTTGGACTGTGGGAGGAAACCGGAGAACCCAGAGGAAACCCACGCGGACACGGGGAGAACATGGTAACTCCACCCAGATGGGGATTCGAACTGGGAATCCCTAGCGCTGAGAGGAGAACATGCTAACCACTAAACCACCGTGCCGCCCTAATTTGACCTGTTGTAACAGAATTTGTTTCTACGCAGGACTAAAAACCTTCTTTCCTTGTAGAACTTTCTTCCCAGAGTGCTCATACTGTACTTCCTTGCTGGGGCTGCTTTCGTCTTTTACATCTCCAAAGTTCCAGAACGCTATTTTCCAGGTAAACGCATTCAGGCGGTTGATCTAAAGCACGGTTTAGTTAAATAAAGCTGACGGTGTTTAATGCTGTTCTCATCATCAGGTCAGTTGAACTATGTGGGTTCGAGTCACCAGCTCTGGCACATTCTGGTGGTGGTGATCCTGTACTGGTGGCATCAGTCTGCACTGTTCATCACTAACTACCGGCATACGCACTCCTGCCCCGATTACCCTCACCGTGCGTAGAGAGGATTTCGGAGACTGCGACGCGTCATCAAATCGATGGGATTCAATGTTCCGTTTGTCTGGAAGTGAGCGCATCGTTCTGACGCTCATCAACAACAGACGGCTTTACAGCAAACCCTAAAACTGGCTTCTCTCAAGGTTTCTTTCCAATCTCATATTGTCTGACCCTGTTTTCCTCAGATTACCTGCAGGGCAGAGTTCTCCCACACCGGGATGTTGTACTCCGTCATCTGACGGGGGACATGTACAGCCTGATAACCCTATTTTTTCATAAATGAACTGATAAAACTCAGATTCCGTTGTCCGCAGCGGCAAAAACATGTCTTGTGAGGCCAGCTGTCACTGAAGTTTGTCTTAAAATGGATAACCCTTCAGCTTTTTGCTATTGGATTCAAAAGAACCTGTTTAGTTAAAGATCCAGGTTTTAGTCAAAAGGTTCAAGGGTTTAGATCGGACTTTTAGCTTAGCAGGGATTTGGCGGCCTCTGTGGTAGAAATGAGGAATTGCAGCAGATGTACCATCAGTAGCTCTGTGGTCTGTGAGCAGCAGTATTTATATAGAATGAGTCTGTAGTGTAGTTTATTATTGAGACGTGAAGCGTTACGGGACCCCGAGGTTCCGCAGAGGGTTCTCCAATGTTCCTGTTTTCCTAAAATTGGAAAACTGTCTATTAGTCTCCTCCCTCATGTTATGAAAACTGAACTGGAGCTCCTCCCTCATACACTGAACGGCTGGTTTCACATCAGGCACTGACATTAGATATCAGGAATTGACTTTCAGTTGAGGTTCCGATTCATCCCCTTGCAGATGTGGATGTTCCTTTATATCCATATATATATATATATATATAGAGGAGTGTCCTGATAGTTTGGACCATGTCGTGTAGTCCCGAGGTTCCGCAGAGGGTTCTCCAATGTTCCTGTTTTCCTAAAATTGGAAACAGTCTATACACAGAGTTTCCAAATTTAGTTTAAGGCTGTATGCAGCTCCTCCCTCATACACTAAACAGCTGGTTTTACATTAGATTTCAGGAATTGACTTTCAGTTGAGGTTCCGATTCATCCCCTTGCAGATGTGGATGTTCCTTTATATCCAGCAGGCTGGCTGGGATCAGCAGGGCTCTGTTAGATATCTGTATAAAGCTATAGTGTCGCCAGGGACCGTTCACTGGAACAACAGGAGTGTCCTGATAGTTTGGACCATGCCGTGCAGTCCCGAGGTTCCGCAGAGGGTTCTCCAATGTTCCTGTTTTCCTAAAATTGGAAAACTGTCTATGCATTGAGTTTCCAAATTTAGTTTAAGGCTGTATGTAAATGTCTCCTCCCTCATGTGTATAGAAACTGAACTGGAGCTCCTCCCTCATACACTGAACAGCTGGTTTTACATCAGGCACTGATGTTAGATGTCAGGCATTAGCTTTCAGTTGAGGTTCCGATTCATCCCCTTGCAGATGTGGATGTTCCTTTATATCCAGCAGGCTGGCTGGGATCAGCAGGGCTCTGTTAGATATCTGTATAATGCTATAGCGTCACCACGGACCGTTCACTGGAACAACCGGAGTGTCCTGATGGTTTGGACCATGCCGTGCAGTCTGTTAATAACGCTGCGTTAGAAACGTGCAGATTTCATAGTGAAGTCAGACGCTGTTTCTTCTCTTGATTCAAATGTGGGTTCATGAAAACATGGATGCAGTACCTGATGGTTTGTATCAGAGGTTTGAAACGGAACTCGTATCTGTTTAGTTGTTTTAATTCAGGCGTCATTCCTGTACGTTCTTTTGAAAAACAGACCAAAGATCTGGAACTGTACAGAGACTTTAAACCAAGCTTCACTAATAAACCTCTCCTTTTATTTTACTCCTGATTTAAAATTCATTCATTCATTATCTCCTGCTTTATCCTCTATTAGGGTCGCGGTGGGGTTCCCCATGCCCATCCAGGGGAGAACGTTTCGGGCGCTGGGCAGATACACCCAGGACAGGACACCAATCTATCGCTGGACACACTCACTCACACAGACATACTCTATATGGGGCAATTTGGAGAACTCAATTTACTTGGTCCATGTTTTTGGACAGTGGGAGGAAACCGGAGAACCCGGAGGAAACCCATGTGGACACGGGGAGAACATGGAAACTCCATCCAGATTGGGATTTGAACCTGGAATCCCCAGCACTGTGAGGAGAACATGCTAACCACTTACCCTCCATGACACCCATCTCATTATCTTGTTAATGAACCTTTTGTTGACATTTGTAAGTTGCTTTTAACAGAATCCTCTGCTGAACGACCTGATGTGACCTCTGTGTTCGGCTCAGCTCTCGTTCTTAACCGTGCGACGCTGGGAGAACATGCCAAACACCCCAAACAAACAAAATATATATTATATATTAATAATCCCACACATTTAATCTTCATAACAAATGATTCTAAACATGTGTCTGGCTTCCAAATCCGTACTGGATGTTTTATTGCAGTGTCAGCAGCGCAGCGAGAGCAGACGATGAGCCGAGAGGCGGGTTCTTATTGCAACACAGGTGGATGTTCTTGTGGGAAGGGGGGGGACATGGGACGGTTCTGTAGTCCACTTCAGTAGCTGTATGCACCGTCTCTCGCTGCGTCACCGTGTTAGTAACCAAAGCTTTATTCTGTACAAACGCAAAACCCACTCAATAACGATCCCAAAGTCCGAACGACGATCCCTTTATAACGAGGACGGTCCCCAACGACACGACGGTCCACTCCTACATCACCCAGGGTCAGTGGAAAACTGGACTCGAGGCCCAAACCCAATAAAAAGGTCCGTGACGGTGGACGCCGTTGTGCGATACGGACGTCTTCCGCTGAATTCAAATGAAAGTCCCTTTTCGGTTGTAAATTGCCATTTTAAACGCGCAGTAATGCATAGACGAAGAGGACGAGGACGAGGACGAGGACGGGGAAGGCCTACGAGGAAATTAGTCGTTTGACACAAAGGCACTAAAACAGCATTCTGTATTTGAGGTACATTAACTCAGGGTGGCGCTCCCCCCTTATAAGGCAACATGGTGACTGATGGGTGACCCTCACCGGACGGCCGATGACCCGCCGCTCGGTGATTAAGCGCGCGCTGGATGGACGCCGCCGAAGTCTCAGTGATGCAGCGTGAAGGCCTTTTAAAAACGTACGAGTATCAAAGAAAAAGCAAATCAAATCTCCCCCCTCACAACTTCAAGTCAAGTTCAGGAAAGATGGAAACTCCAAAGTTCATTCATTCATTATCTTCCACTTTTATCCTCTATTAGGGTTGCGGGGGGGGGGGTTCCCCATGTCCATCCAGGGGAGAACGTTTCGGGCGCTGGGCAGATACACCCAGGACAGGACGCTTATCTATCACTGGACACACACTCACTCACACAGACACACACTCTATGGGGCAATTTGGAGAATTCAGTTGACTTCATGCATGGTTTTGGACTGTGGGAGGAAACCGGAGAACCCGGAGGAAACCCACACGGACACGGGGAGAACATGGAAACTCCACCCAGATTGGGATTCGAACCAGGAATCCCTAGCGCTGAGAGGAGAACATGCTAACCACTAAGCCACCATGCCACCCAAGATGCTTATTTGTTGATTTGTTATAATATAGTTAAGTATAGTTGTAAAGGTGGCATTAGTGGTTAGCATGTTCTCCTCTCAGCACTAGGGATTCCCGGTTCGAATCCCAATCTGGGTGGAGTTTCCATGTTCTCCCCGTGTCTGCGTGGGTTTCCTCCGGGTTCTCCGGTTTCCTCCTACAGTCCAAAAACATGGATTCAAGGTAAACCGGCTGCTCTAATTAGCCTCTTTCTGAAATTGCCCCTTAGGTGTGTAAGTGAGAATGAGCCCATGGAAAATTGAATTCTCCAAATTGCCCCATATACACCCTGGGTGTATCTGCTCAGCGCTCGAAACGTTCTCCCCTGGATGGACATGGGGAACCCCCCCGCGACCCTTTTAGAGGATAAAGTGGAAGATAATGGATGGATACAGTATATATATATATATATATATATAAATTAATATATTCATTCATTCATTATCTCCCGCTTTATCCTCTATTAGGGTCGTGGGGGGGTTCCCCATGTCCATCCAGGGGAGAACGTTTCGGGCGCTGGGCAGATACACCCAGGACAGGACGCCAATCCATCACTGGGCACACACTCACTCACACAGACACACTCTATATGGGGCAATTTGGAGAACTCAATTGACTTCATGCATGGTTTTGGACTGTGGGAGGAAACCGGAGAACCCGGAGGAAACCCACACAGACACGGGGAGAACATGGAAACTCCACCCAGATTGGGATTCGAACTGGGAATCCCCAGCACTGAGAGGAGAACATGCTAACCTCTAAGCCACCGTGCCGCCCGACTCCAAAGTTAAATTAGATATTGATTCATTCATTATCTTCCGCTTTATCCTCTATTAGGGTCACGGGGGGGGGGTTCCACATGCCCATCCAGGGGAGAACGTTTCGGGTGCTGGGCAGATACACCCAGGACAGGGCGCCAATCCATTGCTGGGCACACACTCACTCACACAGACACACTCTATATGGGGCAATTTGGAGAACTCAATTGACTTGATCCATGTTTTTGGACTGTGGGAGGAAACCGGAGAACCCAGAGGAAACCCACATGGACACGGGGAGAACATGGAGACTCCACCCAGATAGGGATTCAAACCGGGAATCCCTAGTGCTGAGAGGAGAACATGCTAAACACTAAGCCACTGTGCCGCCCTACTCCAAAGTTAAATTAGAGATTATTAGCTGAATAGATGGAAGCGTGGAGTTTGGTCCGTGATGGCGTCGCTCAGCTGCCATGGAACAGACGCACTCCGAAACGTTGGCTTTCCATTTTGCATAACGTAGCAGCAAGGGGGCGCCGTGCGCCGGAAGACGAGACCTTCACTGCTTCGAAGGGAACGGTGCGGCGCCGAAGGGGTCGAGGTCCAACTGCGCCGGCGGTTGAGGTCCGCCCGGGACGACCAGCTCAGTGAAGGGCACGGCCCCGAAATCGTCCATCTCGTCTCCTTCAAACGTCCCGCGCCGAGAGGCCGAGCGGGACACGCCGTTGGTTGAGCCCACGTCGCTTCTGTTGTCGCTCAGACCCGGGTGCCGGACGCCGTCCTGCGGGTGAAAAGGCTTGGCGCCGAAGGGGTC